>JACCGJ010004855.1:0-13576 GCA_013407085.1 Atriophallophorus winterbourni
TTGTTATTATTGTTATATATATATATATAACATTTTGTTTTAAACTCCGCAGCCACACACGAAAGTGGATAGCCATGAGGAATTCGGCATGGGCCACACAGAGGATCACACAAACAGACTTATCCTGAGAACGTTTCTGAAATGTCCGAAACGAAGTGACGTCCTTAATTTGCGAGGACAAGCATTATCACAATTGATTACTGATAGACCAGATGTAACGACATGCTAAGATATTATACACGATCGTGATAAATGCGACTATGGTTAAACCGCGAGTTATTCCTATTCAGACATCGCACGGATCGACAGATAATGTCAGGGATAGAGCTGATGTCCTAACAAAATTTTGTGTGCAAGTCTTTTGAGCGAAGTATGTATCCGTGATAATAACTTTGCCACGTCCAATAGAGATGGAAAGCTTAAGTGATACTGATGTGAAACCTGCGGTTCAATCATCTACACAATCTAAACGTTAAAAATTTCCAGGGGAAGACGAAAGAACGCTGGCTACTCTGAAGTCATGTGAAATAATATTATTAATATTTATAAATGGTCTACCGAAGCTGTTGCGATTTAAACTGGATTGTTTCACTGAGGATGTAAACATTTATACGAATGTCAACTATGTTGAGGATTTTCTGTTTTTACAAACAGCTCCACAAGTGGTTGATTCAAAACAAGGCGCATTTCATCTTCCGTAAGTGAAAAATTCTGTAAGTTGGAAAAAAACATTTTCCGTTCTCATACGTATTTTGCAGTCACACGCTTGAGTTGGGTATATAGCAGAAAGTTCTCGGCATCTTGATGGGTGGAAATTTGAAAAAACAGCATGCACTGCGAGGGCGTCTATCAGCGTGAATGTAGCGTACTCGTCGTACTCAGACGAACTCGGACTTTTCTTACCACGCTCATCGTCAAACATACTGAATATATACATGCATTTAGTTGCGGACTATACAGTAAAGGCTGGGATATCATGGAGTTAAACTGACATCTAGCACCTCGAAAGGATTTATCTTAAGGGAACTACCTGTTTACTGGATTATATATTCTACCATTTGAGCAGCCACTGACTAGAATTGGATTTTGAATTTTCGAGCGAAGACGCATCAGAGCTGACGTACTGTTGAAAAATCAAATAATCCAGACAAAATAATACCCATTCAGAAACCCATTAATAAATGGTTTCAATCTCCCTACCAGCAGTCATAATTTAACAACTCAAACCCAACATCCTAGAATAAACAGTCACCGCAATGTTAACGCCGTACGTGTATGCTTTTTGTGGAAAACATTATCGCCAGAAATTGTTTCCTCTCAAGCGATATATTATTCAAATAAACTTAGAGTTATTTCATGTTAAATAATTCTGTGTTTGCCCAAGTTTAATGAAATTCCATCGTGATTTTTCCTTACACAAATACTTGTAAAAACAAATATACACAAGCATATCATTCCGGCGTGTCAGAATTAGAATTACTTTCGCTCTGCCTTTGAAACACAACGACGCAATCATTCAAATTGCTATCTGTTTAACTTTCATACATATATGCACGAGACTGTCACACGTACCAAACAGATTTGTCTCTTTGATTGACCAATATCCAAGCGCATGATGACAGCTAATCGAATTGGCTAAGAACGCTTCCTGTGAGGTTTTATAGTCCCCTGATTTTCTCAATAAAATATCGTAGACATTTGCACATTTGAGTATAAATTTGAAAGGCCCCTTGTCTTAGAAGTACTCGAAATTGCTTCTTATAGAAATTAATCGACGTATTCGCTCGATTGTCGTTAGCAATTACATGTGCGGATTTATCAAGGCTACTGTGATTAGCTGTCCCAAAAAGCGTCTAACCTTATATAGAATACTTGTCTATATGCACTCTGACATAGGTCCATTCTTTTTTCCTCTGAACTACTGAACATTCTGACTTTACAAGGAATCACCATCGCTTCGTTAGAAGCCATAAGCGATTTGGGATTAAAAACGCAACAGCCAGGGAAAACGTCACGACGACCTCACTTTGAAAAATAGTAAGCATCACAAACCCATAATTTTCAGAAAGTTCGACGTGAGTCTCTTCCAAAATGTGCATCCATTTATCGTTTTATGCATCGACGATACGTACACTATTGTACGCCTCCTTCAATATGTTCCACTTGTTATTTTTGCGAATTCTGTGCAATCTCCGCTAACTACGCTAGGTTCGAAACTACTGCATCGATGCGCCAGCTCATCCAGGTGTCAGCCTTTGCTGAAGGATTTGAAACGAATTAGATTCAACCTTGCGCCAAATTTGTTCATCAATTTGACATGCCCGAATCTGTCTCACTACAACGAAAAGCGGACCTCGAGAGAAAAAACAGAAAGTTTACGACAATGTTTCAACGCGACATTATATAATTTGTATAAGTTTCACCATATGTGGATGAAGAGAATCATTTTTGTAAGAATAGATTCACAATGCAATTCAATATTGTTGAAGTAATATGTCTGCAATTATTTTACATGATTAGTAAGTTTGTAGAATGCATTTGAAGTCGGCGGAAAAGCAAGCTTGCTTAAAATATTATGAAACGAATTTCGTGAAAAAAACACTGCAATTCTTGAGTGAAATCTAGAAATAAGGAGAACACAAGGAAAACACCCGATTTTAGGTCACGATTCCAGTACAGTAAAGATGAATCAATTGATTGGCTTACTGATATCTGACTACTTAAAGTTTGTGAGTAATCACATCGCAAATATTTTAGTTATTTTTTTGAATGAACTTTTCTTTTGGATAATATTAAATGAAAACTCTTTTCTTCTCAGTTCAGATCATTCCAATCATGCTGTGTTTTTATGTTTTAAAATCTTGTCCACATTCTCACTTCAATTTAATTAGCATTGAACGTTTTGAATGCCTTCATCTTGATCGGATCTGTCTTTTTGTAAACCGTGATTGCGGAGTTATAACTTTTGTGCACCAAAAATGAATGCTCGTTCGATAATTTTATTCGTAAATACATGGAAGAAGGAAAGCGGTTATGGTGGAAGTTTTTTTCCAGTGAATGCACCGATGACTATATAACCTACACAATTATCCGATTTAAGTGCACCTACCTAAAAAGAAAAAAAGGCTGATCTATTAAACTCGTTTGGTGGACAAGCCAAATCTGTGCCGAAATTCTTGTTTGCGTACATTTGGAGTAAAACCAAAGCTTCTCTACGAGTAACTTGCTTGAGATCTATTAGCGGTTCGACTGAACATGAAGATGAACGTAGAGCAGTTCTTCTCGCCGCTCAGAACAGTTCGGTTTACACAGAGAAATCGTTTCCAATTTCTCTGCGAGCACTAGTGTGCTGAACTTCATCTGGGCCCACCTGGTAGTCACTGCCTCGATTGACTTCAGTGACGCTTTCGACTGTGTTCCATTTCAACGCCTATTGCTTGAGCTCCGTGCTCGTGGTGTGAAGGGACCTGTTCAAACTTTGATTGAAGACTTCCTTGTTGACCGTTATACACAGGTCGGGGTTAACGGATAAAAATCGCAGATTACACGTCCAACTTCCGGCGTTCCGAAAGGATCTGTCCTCGGCTCCTTACTTTCTTAAGTGTAAGTTAATGACCCCCCGACTCATTAAATATGAATTGTCTACTTTTTGCGGATGACCTCAAAGTTTAAGGTAGAGTAAGCTCTTCTGCTGAGAATACAGTTTTCCGGAACGATTTGGAAGGATTGCTTGATTGGACGGAAAAATGGCAGCTTTCTGTAAACCAAAATAAATGCGCTGTAATGCTTTTGAGGCCAAGCACGCCTGAAGATGCGTACTTCCTCGAAGATCATCAACTGGAATGATATGATAGTGAACGTGACCTGGGTACAATTATGACTGGTTGCTTAAATACAAGTAGGATCCGAACAGAGAAGCTGCTGCTGCAAACCGCGCATGGTGGGCTATTAGTCAATCGTTCTCAGCAATTACTCCACAAATGGTTCGCATTCTTTATTCCACATACGTCAGACCAGTTTCGACATATGGTTTGTAAGCCAAATATTCACAAACTAAGGGAGAACGTTACCAGTTGAAAAAAAGTGCAAAGGCGGGCGACGAAAGGAATAAAAGGATGGAAATCAATTTCTTATGTGGAGAGAGTTCAACGCCTCAACCTAATGTCACTAAGTATTCAGCGTGTGCGTTACGACCTGCTGCTAACTCGTCGCATATTACTATAAGCTTATGGTGACGAACTGCGCAAGTTTTTTCCTTCTCGTGGCGGACTCAAGAACCCATGGCCATGCTCACAAGCTTCAAAAGCGATGGACACTACGCCTAACACTGGAATTTACGCTCTCAACAAGAATTGTTGACTTGTGGAATGCGCTTCCGGAAGAGGTTCTTTCAACAAAATCTGAAGACCAATTCAAGCAACTAGTGGATAGGGCACTGCCTGTAATCACGGTGAAGCTGTACAACACTGGACAGGATTTCTTCAACTGAGGTTCTCCTGGACTATTTTGGTGATATAAAGAGATTCGGCTTACAAGGGCTTGACCCTCTGTTGTCTATCAAGAAGAAGAATATGTGATAACAGGAAACTTTATATTGTGAATAATGGATTATCTGACAGATCGTCGTGTGCGAGTCCGCATTGAACGCATTTTATAAAAAGCATCAATGTCACCTGCGCGTCCATCAAGTATTAGAGCACGGGCCTATCCTCTTTTTCTTATGCATAAATGATATTGCCGAAAGTAGTACGATGCAAAATACTCCTTTTTGCAGATTGCATAAAATATTGAATCAAATTCGATCGACTGAATGTTGTCTGAAGCTGTAAGATGATTTGTATCATCTGGCCTATCGATTTCTTGTTATACATAAATGATATTGCGCAAGTAGTACGAAGCCAGAATGTACTTTTTGATGAAAACCTAAAAATATGGAAGAAAATCCGATCAAATGAAAATTGTTCGATGCTGTTCAGAGATTTGGATGCCGTGTATCACTGGTCTCAACTAAATCAGATGACTTTCAAATAAGTAAATTTTAAATCGTACAACTTCGCCGGCAATACGAGCATTCATATAATGTTGTGTATAATAACCTGACTTGGACCAGCGTATCTGGATTACTAATACCTGAAACCGAATAATCATTGCTAGAAAGTGTCTTAAAGAGGAAAGCGGTATTTCCGGAATGCTAAGAATAATATTTGGACGATTCTCTCCAAAACGCATTTTGAATACTTACATCCATCCAACGATAGATTACATGATCCAAGCTTGGGCACCGTGGATGAGTACAGTCATTGAATTACTGAATAAAATTTACCACCAAGTGACGAATCTATTTGATGGGATGCATTATGGGATGAATTACTTTGAATTGTTATCATATGATATTGAAAAAGTTTCGAAGGTCTGTGATTTCAAATTAAAACTGGATGCTCTTGTCGAAGGTTACTCGCTATCGACAAATTATATTGACCCCAAATCAACCCACACAGACCAAACACTTCAATATGTATTTTGATAGATTGAAAAACGCTCGAAACTTTGAAGTACATGCGGTAAAACATGCTATCCTTAGAGTACACAGAGAATTATTGGTCAAGCCATGATTTGTCTTCAAACTTTGGTCGGCAATCGGGTTACCAGTAGTTGACTTAATATAAGCCATTTTAAATTGTTTTGATCTAGTGGATCCATAGATTCGATTTGGCATTGAACGCATTTTATAAAAAGCATCAATGTCACCTGTAATCTAAAAGCTAAATACTCTTTGGGCGTTCGCTTACACTTGCTGAGTAGTACAATACTCTCTCTGTCACGCACGGCCTTCGTTCTTTTGTGGCTGTATCGGAGTCAAAATTGTATGTGGATATAACTGTAATACACGCAACCTCAGAATCAATTCTTAACTATTCACTAAAAATTGGTGAGCCAGATGAGTTAATGAGCACTAATGGGCGAAACTTGATCTTGAAGTTGGATTCATAAATCAGAAATTTGACATCACAGATACAACACTTAAACCGAAGACTAA
The DNA here is from genome assembly GCA_013407085.1 of Atriophallophorus winterbourni. NCBI lineage: Eukaryota > Metazoa > Platyhelminthes > Trematoda > Plagiorchiida > Microphallidae > Atriophallophorus > Atriophallophorus winterbourni. Next base: position 6,038 of record JACCGJ010004855.1, read on the forward strand.
GCCGCCCTTACAGTGGAAAGAACCCTATACAGCTTCCAAACACAACACCACGGTCTGGAAGCCGCTAAGTCAGACAGTTAAATCGGCATCTCTGTATGGCAATAACACTAGCTGCTTATTCTACGTCAATGATGGTTCAACGAAGATGCGTTTTCTGATCGACACGGGAGCCGAACTGAGCGTCATCCCACCCACAAACTCAGAACGCAGTAACCCTACAATCAGTAAAACGTTTCTCGAATAACTACATATGGCAAACGGTCACTCTCCATCGACCTCGGTCTGCAACGTAACTTTCGATAGATTTTCATTGTTGCCGACGATAAAACCCGTATCCTGGTAGTCGATTTCCTCTCACACTTTAATCTTTCAGTCAACTTGAGTACACGAAAACTCATTAACAATGTACAAAGCATAAACGTCATCGGCCATTTGTCTAATTCACTCATACAAACTATCCGAGTCCTGATTCCAGATACTGCACCGAATTACTTTTCTCTCATGAGCGAATTTTGGGGTATCTTCAAACCATGTACCATGTCCTTTAGCATTGACAACGTGCCGTGCGGTCGCATTATTTTGAGCCCTTGATTATCAGGATATACTGTTCTTGAACTTACACTTACGTGGACATATTATACGTTGTTGGACTCCTCTCGAAGTCAGCATTCTCGATATAACACTCTCGTAGCGGTATTCGATAATACGAGCAAATTGGGATTTATCGTGATTTTCCAATATTGGATCTACGGGTGCAACTCTGTTAATACTCTTCAAGTCCTCCAAGGGAATAACGTCATCGGAAAGATCTTATTCTTCGCCGTCGACTGGTCATACTTTCAAAATCGTGCGATCGACTACCGAATAGTATCACCGGATTAAATTCTGATTTTGCCCTTTTTTCTTTAACCCTAAATTTTTTGTCGCGCAAACTTTATTCATCATCGATCGCTCGACAGAGCCAATGCTTGTGTACAAACCACTGAACAGTGCTGCTCATAATCCTCACCGGATGACCTCAAAACGAAAACAAAGCGCACCGGGCTGCATATGTGCGGTTTGCCGAAAGTTGGTAAGTCCTAAGGCAAAGTCTGTCACGTGTTACGATTGTTTGTCGAAAGTTCATGCTAAATGCGACAAATCGCTGACCTCGGATTTAGTATCGATTATTAATGGAGATAATTGCCCTGATGTTTGTTATGTTTGTCTGGTTCGCAAGGCCAAATCACTACCGTCAGCCTCGGCGACGAAAACCCCTGAATATGATATTGAAATGCGTCTAAATGGAATGGAATCAAGTATACAAAAACTAAATGAACTGATAATAAACGTCATAAAGACACCGTCGTTACCCATCGTTACTGCCGAAGAGCCGGTAGATAATCCATCATACTCGAGCAGGCCAACATTTGCCCAGATAACCGCGCAGATGGTGACTAAAACGGGGAGGCGTTCGTTGGGATCAGTGACTCCTCGACTTAATGGAAACGAAAAAGAACTCAAAAAACCACTGCTACTAAAATGACTGACTCACATTATAAAACAAAATCCGCGGTTGTAAACCTTAGCGTTATATGTACAAACGTGATCGAGTCGCAGGAAACGCTGTTTGAAGCTAGGCAAAAACATGACTTAGCTGAGTGGTATAGACTCTGCAGTCAGATGAGATTGGCCGCAGTTACTCTTTCATCAGTAGTTCGATTAAACCGCCACCTGAATTTTCCTCACAAGGATGATCCTCGCCTTGTAAGAATAACGCTGCAATCTGCGGAGGACGTGAAAACGTACTCTTAAATGCTTACATTCTTAGAGGTGTTCCAGAGACTACATGTCGTATCCATGCAGACTTACCATTGTGGGAGCGAAAGTCGTCGCAGAAATCTCGTGAAGTGGTGTTTCGGAAGATGCTGCTGACGTACCTTCTCAATAAAAGTCTGAGCACGACCACAAACAATGGAAATATCTAGCTGAAACAATTGGTATTAAAAATGCCATACTTGTGGATGCTTTTATGATACCGCGGTCTGCCAACTATAAAGGGCAAGGTCCTCGCCCTTTAAAGCTATCCTTCTTCACAACCGAAATGACGGATACTAGCAAACGTGAATGGAAAGCTAATAGATAAAACCTACCACAAAACGTCGTGTTGAGCTTGCCCAAGGAAATAGCCGGAAGCAAGTTAACGGATGGTACTGACCCAAAAACGCCTAGTGATGAGGTTCAACCTGAATATCAGTTCAGTTCAGTTCAGTTCAGTTAGCACAGGACGATATGTGGCAGTCGCCAATCGAGCGTCCAGAATACTTCCGGTGGTAAGCCAAAAGAGCGTCCACCACTTAGAATAGTAGGTTCAATATTCTTCTGGTATGACTTTGGCTGGAATGCAACAGAAAAACTCCCTCACCCAACAGGTGAGGAGAGGCATTAGTGCGTTCCAACGACAAATTGAAGAACAACTATAAAATTAGGGATAAAAATTTGGAAACACAGAGCGCCAGATCATGCGATAGCTCCAAAAAACTTGAGTATTCCGACTCTAACCGAGTCGGCCCTCAAATAACTTTTCATGATTTGAACACCATGAACTTTTTAAGATGTTTATATACAAATGCACAAAACCTTACGAACAAATTAGCTGAGCTAACCGAGATATGTTCGCGCTACTCACCTGACATTATCGCCATTACAAAAACATGGTATTCTTCCCAATTGATTGAATCGGAGATATCAATTCCAAATATGAATTTGATAAGGAACGATCAAGAGAGAAGCGGTGGTGGTGTTGCTCTTTATTACCATAATAGACTCCAGTGTCATCCAATAGACGAGACAGAATTCACGCTCGAGGATACAATTTGGTGCACTTTAACACTGATGTCTGGTGAAGTCTGCATTATTGGTGTGGTCTACCGGTCCCCTTCATCAACGAAAGGTTGATCCAAGTGCTTCAGCGCTTGACTCGCACACAGCAAGCAACGACACTTATTATGGGTGATTTTAATCTGTCCACCCTTTTTCTCAGGGACGATCACTCCCCACAAACACCAGAATACCGATTTAGAGAGGTACTAGATTCAATCCCGTTATACAACCACGTTCACGAATGCACCCGGAGGAGAGGTTTTGACCGCCCCTCTGTCTTAGATTTGGTGTTAACATCGGAGGAATAATCTATCGAAGCGATCGAATTCCAGGCTTCACTGGGTCTTAGCGACTATTCAGTGCTTGTGTTCGACTATGTTTGCAGTACTCAGCAATCGCTTACTCCGAATGGGGTGGTTCGACGGGTAGATAAATTGGCCCTGAGTAAATCGCTCATGCAGATTCCACATTTTCAGACGGACAATATAACCGCTGACTCGCAATATAACGAGCTTGTAGATTTTCTGAAAATAAAGATAGACGAGAACTCGCAGATCGTTCAGAAAAGGTGCGTCGATGAACTTCGTTTTGTTGTCCGCAGCAGAATAATAAAGTGGATATCAATGAAGCGAGCAGCGTGGGTGCAGCATAAAGCCAACACTACTTCTAATTCTTGGCAACATTTCCGTATGTTACGCAACAAAGTAACTGCGCTTATTCGAGAGGATAAGGGAGCGCACCAATTGATGCTTCTGTCGAAAATTGAACGCAACCCTAAGTAATTATACAAAATCATGAACGTGAAAGCAAAAGTCAAACCAGGTATTTTTCCCATCCAGCATGGCGAAAAACTCACTGAAACAGCGTTAGAAACCGCAAATGCTCTTGCAATTTACTATTCTAAGGTGTTCGTGTCAAAGGTTTTTATTGGAACGTTCTGATTATTCAATTGAAACAGCAATCGAAACATTGTGCGATATTTCGATAAATCCAATGATTGTTGCAAGTCATTTGCTCAAACTAAAGGTAAGAAAATCCCCAGGAGCGGATGGCATCACACAGGATGTGCTCAGGTTCTGTCACCGTCAGCTTTATGAACCGCTCTCCAGCCTGTTTAACTATCCGTTGCTTGAGGGAGTTGTACCGAAAGATTGGAAGTCCGGCGTGATAACACCTATCTTCAAAGGCGGTTGCCGATCTGACGCTGCAAATTATTGTCCCGTCACATTTTTACCTGTTATTGTTAAGCTCATGGAACGTACAGTCTCGGAAAGAATAGTTGCACACTTCGAATCGCATAATTTGTTCTCGCCAGCGCAGCATGGATTTCGATCAGACCGATCTTGTCTCAAAAATCTTCTCCCCACGTTAGACGACTGGACAGAGGAGATGGATAAAAGTTTTTGTATCCACGTCTGTTACCTAGACATTTCGAAAGCTTTTGACAAAGTCAATCATCATTTGCTTCTTCAAAAACTGATGCGTTCAGGAATATGTAATCCACTCCTCTCATGGTTGTGCGACTATCTTTCAGATCGCGACGCCCGAGTTAAAGTTAACGGAGCGCTATCTCAAACGTTCAAAAACATTAGTGGAGCCCAACAAGGGTCTGTGCTAAGCCCGCTCCTCTTTCTGTTGTAAATAAATGATTTACCCCCTCATATCGTCCAAAATGGTCCTGTTCGCAGATGATATGAAAATTTGGACCCCAATAAGTTCTGCAGAGGATTGTGAGAAACTGCAAACGGATTTGGACAGCGTGTCGAATTGGGCGGCCATGAATGACATGTCATTCAACATACAGAAATGTAAGATGCTCCATCTTGGCAAGAATGTTCCTTAGACATATCGATTGGGAACTGAAAACCTAGCATGGAGCTCGTTAGAAAAAATCTTGGAGTGTGGATTAGCGGGAACCTGAAGAGCACAGCGCACTGTCAGAATATATATCGACAAGCAAACAGATTGTTAGGTATCTTTCGAAGAATATTTGGAAGATTCTCTCTGGTAACGTTACCAAGGATAATGAATGTCTACGTTCGCCCTACGATGGAGTATGCGGTAGAGGTCTGGGCTCCTTTGCTGCGAAAGGATATTGCTCTCTTCGATAAAATCTATCACAGAGCAACAAAGTTAGTGATGGGTCTTCGCAATGTTCCGTACACCGAAAGACTGCGACGTCTGGGTCTATGCGACTTTACCCAAAGGAGGATACGACGCGATATTATTCTGACTTATAGAATTTTGTCTACCGAAGGACATCTACGAAAACACTTGCTCGATGTGTGTGAAGGGAAAGTGACACGCGGACATACCTTATCCCTTTACGTCCCAAGTTCCCGTATTGACTGTCAGCGCCATTTTTTCGCCATACGTGCTATATTTCTATGGAATTCCCTACCCCAACATGTGGTGGACTCTCCTTGCTTGACGGCGTTTAAAGTGAAATTGGACTTACATATGCAAACGAATAACATTCGTGAGCCTTACATTTGATATTCTCTATTGCTTTTATACTATTGTATTTTTTCATGTTTTAATAATACCGTCATCCTGTGGTGTTGTAAAGTATTAACTTTCTTAACCATAAATATTTGAATTTGAATTTGAATTTGAATTTGAAACCCCTGTGAAGCGTGACATCAAACATCATATTTCAACTCGTGGACGTTCAGAGACGTGATAATTCTTTAAACGCTCCGTTTAGCTCGTTTAATCTACTACCTGATGCTCCTGCATTAGATGAGTTGTCACTCATGGAATTCGAGGTGTATGAAGCACTCATCCATATTCGCATCAACAACGCGGAGGGACCACATGGTATCCACTCGATTATGTTAAAGAATCTCGCCCCAGTGCTTAAAGAAACTTTATGCAAGCTCTTCAATTCATGCTTGAACCTGGGAGTGGTTCCTAGGGAGTGGAAAGAAGCCATAATCGTACCAATACACGACGGTGGTTGCAGGTCAACTGTTGGTAACTATAGACCTGTCAGCCTGAATAGCATCGTGTCGAAAGTAATGGAAAACTGCTGCGTGGCAAAATCTGTCAGCATCTATTTCGTCATTCTCTACTGAGTGTAACTAAGCGTGGATTTCTTGAGGGTAGTTCTCTCAATACTGCCACTGTCGAAGCCCTCTACCTAGACTCCAGCAAGGCTTTTGATTCCGTAAACCACCGCCTTCTAGAGATTAAGCTAGCAGCAAAAGGCATTCGGGGTAGTCTACTTGCTTGGATAAAGGCCTTCCTTACAGGTAGGACATTCCAAGTTGGGGTAGGATCTACGCTGTCGAATCAAATCGACATGATCAGTGGTGTACCCCAAGGGTCGGTACTCGGTCCTCTTCTATTCCTGATTTTCATCGATGACGTGTCCTTGCATTAAATTACCCATGCTTCATTTTGGCGGATGATGTGAAATTAATCGGATCAACGGATGAAGGTACCCTGTTCCACGACATTGAACGGTTCATAAACTGGTCATACCAGTGTGACCTCACACTGAACCTTAATAAGAGCCAACTCTTTTCAGAACTGGTTGATAAGATTTCAGTTCAGGTGTCGGGCAATTTTCTCACTGTTAGCGCCACACGGCGTGTTAAGGATTTCGGATTTCTAGTTAGGACTGACTTCAAATGGGAGGACCAATGCGCCGTTGCAGCTCATCGTGCTCGCTAAGTGTTGTTTCGGCTGAGATCCGTGTTATCCAGCAGAAGACCCAAAGTATTCCTGATTGTACAAAGCTTTTGGAAATTATTGATCATGTTTAACATGCCTTGGATTTCCAAGAATAAAATTTATTTATTTATTTATTTACGAGGCATTAGTTCGGCCGAATTTAGAATATTGTGTCCAGGCGTAGTGCCCTTACTACATGAAGGACATGGTTCGAATCGCAAGCGTACATCGTCTCGCAACTCGCATGATTGAGGGTCAGCGAGGTAAGCCTGAAGTCCCTAGATCTTTCCTCAATTACGCGCCGTCGTTTGAGAGGTGACTTTATTTAAACCTTCAAGATCTTGAAGGGCTAAATTGCGTTATCATGAACGACTTCTTCGCCTTAAGTCTCGAGCTAGGCACTCGCGGACATTCACTCAAACTTGCCAAGGAGCGATGTATACTAGACTCCCGGATAAACGTTTTTAGCCTCAGGATGGTAAATTTATGGAACCGGCTTCCAGAAGAACTTATATCCTGCTGTTCTGTCGCGAGTTTTAAGAACGCTTTCGACTGCATCTGGGGTAAGCTTTTTTCCGAATTCTCCCCCTAATTTCTATGCAAGATTAGGTAGTTCACTAATTTTAGCGTTGTCTGGCAAGTAAGTAAATGCTAGAGTTCTGTTTTTTATACACAACGCTTCTTTAGCTAACCGCTCAACGTGTTGGTGAAAAGAAATTTATTTTTATTTTTCGTGCATCATTTATAACGAGTTGCTTCCAAAATACAACCCGGATAATCTCTTGACGTCGCGATCGTTGAGGATATCCGAATCACAATGAGCAAAAACGCTTTGGCAGTGGTGGTTGCTTCATTGCAGCTTTCCACCGAAATAAATTCTGGACGCTCGATTGGCTCGTTAGCCACTTACTGTCCTGTGCAACTAAACTGAACTGAATAAGTAAATTCTAAAGTTCTGTTTGTTTAATACACAACTCTTCTTTAGCTGACCTCTCACCG
>JACCGJ010004857.1:0-18919 GCA_013407085.1 Atriophallophorus winterbourni
TTTAGTCATTCTAAAAGCTGCGGAGCATGAAACCATCATGCGCGTGTGATGTACATCCATGGTCGACACCGACCGAAGGAGGCCAACAACAATAACGACAGATATACGCACAGTACGATACAGATAATTTGTTGTTCAGCAACATATCGATTAGTACTATAGTTACGAAGATGAGGAAACAACGATTTTCCTTCCATCCATATTTTCGTTATTTTTTCCGTTATTTCTCTTTTGTTTAGTCAAAAAATATAAACCCGATTCATGGAAAATCGGAATGCTGAATTTGTTCGATTGATATTGCTTCATTGCCATCGTTTACAATGCATTGAGGCATATAATCTCTTCATTCCTGGCACCCCGATTCAGGCAAGCGAACTCATCCAACATCAGCTATACCGAAAGTAAGCCTTATTAAGGCACTCTTACAAATTCAATGGCTTTCCGCCAGTCACCATTTCCTTCATATACCAGCGAACGCATAGAGCGTAGTTTTCATGTGCAGGACATGTCCCCAAGGGATCGACTTCTGAAGGTTTGTACCGTTGCTTCCAAAGAACGACAATTGATCTTCGAGTTGTAAGAAAGTAATACATACACCGCGGATAAGCCATATAAGGGCTAGTAAAAGAACGTTAATCCGCTAACAATCAAACTATTCTGCTGGTGGTTTAAACAATGAGCGCAACTGGTGCTAGATGAATAATACGTTAGAACAGTTGATTATGATTAATATACCATTTCCTGGGGTTTATGGGCAGCTTGGGGGAGGGTAGATGTTGACACGGAATGGAACTAGCACATGGGGGGGAAAACAATAAATTCTACTTAGCGCAGCAGCGTTGTTTATGTGACCAGACACGGTGATTAAAAGCAACGAGGACGTATGAACAGCGCTCGCAAGAGAATCTGGTTAAATCGTGCAGCTTCGTATCGAACTCGTAGAATCAGTAGACCATTCAAAACAAAAACGGAAAATGAAGACGCATGAGGAATATTGATCGTAATTCAAGAAACAAACATCGTGATATACGTTAAGCAGCAGAGAGGAGCATCTGTTTTTCCTCAGTTTGGAAATGAATTTTAAAAAGTTCCCTGAAACTGAGCGATCCAGAGCAAGATTTTCCAAACTCGTACGGTTAATGATGAGAGATTTTACATCACTTTTGCAAACATCTTCGTCATCAATTTGAAACGGAATAGTCCCACAGTGTTAAGCGTGAACTCGATCAATTTATTCCGAACACGGAACCATTTCAAACAATCAGAAATGGTTGAATTAGAGCGGGACAGCCGAATGTGACATGACAGATTTACAGAGAGGTTCTGAGACACACGGTGAAACATTTGGATGTTGTTTATTCCGCCATGTTGTATAGTATCACGGTCAGTCAATCTCATTCACAGCGGTTGTATACCGTATAACTACCGAAACCGGAACATATTGCTGTTGTCTGATGAGCGCAAACGGCACAAAATTGTGTAACGATGATGAAAAGTTTTGGTTGCGAGACGGAAGCAAGCTCAAAGTTCGATTATACATCGGATTGACATTATGATTACGCAAAATTTAATGCGAGTAAAACTAATAATTGGCAATACTCGCTATATTCCCATGAACACAAAATGAAATCGTTGCCTTCAAACGATTTGATTCCTTTTAGCTAGTGATCCAGTGGTTTAGCGGATGCGCTTACAATGGGAGACTGGCGGTTTCGCAGTTCGGGAAAAAGGTGTCTAACCCAGATTCCTTACCTTATTTCCAGGAGTAAAATGGGTACCTACATGGGTCAAAAATGAACTATGACAAACTACCACCATGTCCAGTGGAGGTGATTCACATTTCGACTTCCAAATAACAGAACTGGGTTTAAGCATCGGCTTAATAGGATTAGCGGTCTCACAAGAGAAGAATAATGACAAAAGCTTTGTTTGTGAGCAGAGATATAACGGGGAAAAAGCGAACCAATTGTAGCGTGTACTAAGAAATTTCGTTTGAAGCGACCTCAACGTTTCGCTTCATGTTCAAGGAGGAGTTCGCAGCGAACGCTGATCGACGGGCAGAAAAACTAACGATTATGAACAAAAGAGCGTTGATGGTTTAGCTACTTGTGATGAAAATGTCACGTTCGATGATTACTGTGATCATTAGGACTACACTGTCATTGACAACAGAAAGCGTTGTCGCTTTTTCGCATGTGCTGGCTGCGTCTTATGCTCTTATTTACTCACATACGAAGCAATGTTTAATCTACCAGTTGGAGCTTGCATGAAAAGAAGGAACTTGTTAATAAGGCGGTCTAATTGGAAACATTCACCTATATAGTTTGGCATATAAGGCATTTCGTAAACAGGTGGGTGGAAACCGTTTGAGATATCACTGAGCACTGGGATTAGTTTCAACCTAAACTCCATAAATGTGTTCCCAGTGGAATCGTTAAAACTCAATAAATAAGATGGAATAAAGAGAAAAGAAAATTGCATAGTATAGCAGCAACAGCAGCAGAATGGAGAGCATTACACCGGTAGCATAAACCGAGAGATTAACTGACATACAACCAAGGCATGGTGAAAATTCTAAAATAAAGGGGAAGGGTGGGACCTAAAAAGCTACTGAACGTATATAAGATTGGGCAAAGACACTGGGATGTGAGGTGCATACACCTCGAATCAACGATGCTGATGACCAGAAATTGATCATGCTGTTTTAGATGAACCGTTAAGCACCACTAAAGTCGGAATAGACAAGAGACGAGGTGAATATGCTTGTTGTCTTGGCTTGGCATTGAAGTCAAAAGGTAAATGATCGTCATTAGCGAGAGTTGAGATGAATGACCTTGACATGTCATTGCGGGAAACAAACAATAATTTGTCGATCCTCGGGGACCCTTACTCGGAGCTTCAATGAGTTTTAGGTTGTCATGACCATGGAAATAAGTTAAACGTTTACCATAGGCTTCCTTAGTTGGAATGGAGGGTGCGTATTTTTGTTTCACTAACTTGACGAGTAATCTTGTACGGTGAAGTTAGGACACACACGGATGTGCAATCGCGCAGTAGTTTTGGGATGTGCTACTAACATCGAGCTAAATTGAATTCCCACCGGCTGTGAGCTGCATGCAAAAGACGCTAAAGTCCCATCGTAAATGCTACTCTGTTTTAATCTCTCATATCTGTCTAGACCTGGGCAACTTGAGACTATCTTGGCCCCCGTGTAGTCTATGACTGTTTGGCACTTTGCTTGGATCAGGCTTGTGCTTTCATACATACATAGATACACGACGGAGAATAAAGATGGACAAAGAAAAGTAAGAAACGAAAAGATTGATGTACATGGAACCGTAAAAGCATAAGTAAGGATACCAATAACAGATCAGCACGGATTCAGTAAAAAATCTCGCACAATTGGACCAATGACTGTGCTTCTCATAACATATGAAGAAAGCAACGCATATCATTTGTTTGAGGATTATTCAAATTAAACTTCATTAAAAAAAGGCAATATTCCGTTTTTCTACTTAAAAAAACGACGCCAATTGAAAATCGCCAGATCAGAAAAGCTCCACACCTCAAATGATCTGTCTAATTTCACTTCACCATGGATTGCTGACAGCAATTAACACACACACATACACATATACACAGATTTTGTTTATTTCTATCCGACTGGAAGGTACCAGGTGGCGGGGTACAAATCACCCGAAGCTAAGGGTGCACACATGGTTGAATAAGTTTTGCTGATTTGGATAGAAAAACGCAGGAATGATCATATAAACGGTGTCTGTGAAAGTGTTTGAAAACACAACAAGTGTGCCCCAGATGAAATCGCGAATAAATGATAAATGCACCACAAGATATCTGTTTGAAAGATTTTCAAAAACAGGTAACAAAAATCGAAAGTTCAATTGTTCTCGTTTCTGAGCTAGCTATTTCAGCTCATTCGCAAAGGATTCAAGGAGGGTAGAAATGTATAATACTGGACACAGAAAACGAACCTTGGCGACCAAGCGACTGTGACCGTCGGAAACGGTGAGAATCAGACGATATTCCGAAGAAGATGTATCCAACGACTGGGCAAGAAAGACCACCACATCCAAAGGGGAAGCGTGTTTCAAGCCGAAAGGGTGATGTCTGGATCCGTTTGCAGCTGTAAAGTTAGCGAGTAAGTGAAGATGGCAAGCCCCACTCAAACGTGAATCAATCTAAAATAGTGATCTACCAACATTGCCTCGATGACGTGAGACACATTTAACGGGAAACACAGAAGAACCCAATAACGTCATGATAATAGAAATTGATATGACTAACCAATCAACAGTAAAATCGAAAACAATCTGAAATCAATGCTTTATTAACTATAATAAACGAGACGAGACTCGTTTACGTATTCAGTGAACGTTCGTTGGAAACATTTGAGGCCTTCTTTGGATCTCATTCTGTGATTCCCAGAACACCGACGAATCTAAAGCCAACGAGCTAGGTAGCCACAGTGCACCGAATAATCGGCTTTACAACCCATCGAGATGCTACAAGATTTCGCAGAGGCAACAGAAACCGCAAAGGCGCGTAATGCTTAATATGCAATTATATCTTAAAAAAGACGCGAATTTAGTCGCACTAATGTCGACCACAGGAGCAACGAACCGTGACTAGGTTCATTGGTATGATAATAACGTGAATGTATGCTGGGCTATGTGATTTGATAACCTTAGCATTTCTATGGGTTGGTAGGGCAAGCTATCGGTGATGTTCCCGGTTCTGAATATCACCATTAGTATGGCGAACCCTCTGTGACAGAAGTGATACGCTACACGAAAAACGATTCTGATGAAACGCCAACAAAATTAATTTCGGGTTTATTTGGGAATTTGGTTGCTTGGAAACGCCCCTTTAATTATCCGCTTATCCTAACCCAAGTTACTTGGCAGTTTTCTGACCCAAGATCTATGTTCCACCATGATGATGATGATCATTCTTTCCATAATTGTAAGGTTGCTGATTATCTGTGCATTCAACAGATATCAAAATAAGTCGTCTATAAGGCTGCAAATCTTCGTCGAAAGATTCTTATGATTCCTTATTCAAGAACTCATAAATTTAGAAAATCTTTTGATCTTTACCTGGCTCGATACATGGTTAATCAATCGATCGTTATTTCAGAGTTGAAGATAAGCCTGACAATTTGATAACTGCTGTTGAGATTTCCTCGTCATTTACTTAACTTCATTCGCATGTCTGTCTAGGGCAGGCTAACCTGAGAGTATTTATTGTGCGACACATTGTGTGATTTCCTACATTTCATTTTTCTTAACATTCGGAGAAATTGATTTAATTGCTGAAAATTCGTTTACCTGAATAAAGTCATTTTCTTCATACACAGAATCACAAGGTGATTTCGAGTGAAGCACTCGAGGCGCTGATGGATGACCAAAGTAATGTGTTGCTCACATCCCCTGCACTTACACACCACAACCAGTTTCTGGCTGTTTGCGTTATCGGGTGGAGACAGTAAGATTAGGTTCAGTGAGTCTTGTAACAGTGGAATTTGAAGCAACTTATGGATGACCATGTAATGTAAAACAGTGGTGTCAAAGTTTAACTTTGTTTACCACTTTTCCACTGTTACAAGGCTCACTGAACCTAAATTTACTATCTCCACCTGAAGACGGCAAACACCCTGAAACCGGTTGTGGATGTGAGCAACACTTACACGGGTCATTTTCTTATTCACTTTGCGAATAGACTATCTCCCTAGCCTAGCGAGTGAAACCAGACCAACTTAACATTCACCTGGGCAAGTAGGTAGAATGAACCATGTGGTGAACCCAGGAAAACATTCGCACGCACGCACGCACACACGCCGTCTGGTAAGATGACTCAGACTGTAAATGAGGTCACCCACGCAAGCATACGCAGGCAAAGTGTCAGACAAACTGTCTGGTCATGGGGGCACGGATGTAGAACAAGCGAGTGAACGGACGGACGAGCGTTGGTCGGTCGACAAAGACGCGTGTGCAAGGTCAGTGAACTACAACAGAGTGAAATCTCGCTTCCGGATGTATGATGAACGCGCGCAATTCGAAGCTGCGACAGCGACGAACGGATTTGGAGTGGCAGATGGATTAGACTTTGCGACAAATGCACAAGTGATCGTGGTCGGCAAGGGATTTCGAATGCTTTGTAGAATTACCAAAGTGATGTGTTGCTCACATCGTTGTACGAACCCTATGCAACAGTGACATTCAAGTGTACGTAAGGTTTGTTCCGGAAAAAAACGAAGCGATATTTAGCGGAAAATACTGAACGAGTGTGAAAGAACAAGAAGAAAAGGTGTACTATAAAAGGGAGTGAGATTAAGACGAAGATAAAACTGACAGTGTATGAAAAATGGAAGGTTGCTGGTTCAAAACAGAATGACAATGATCCAAAAGATCCCTATACTCAACTAGAACAAAGTGACTTTATTCATGTACAGGAATTTTCAGCAATTAAATTAATTTCTCCACAAAGTTAAGAAAAAAGGAGATGTATGAAATCACAAAAGCCTGATTCAGGCGAAATGCCGCACAATACTATCAGGTTACCTAGACATGCGAATGAAATTAAAGTTGGAAAAATGACAAGCAGATCTCAAGATCAGTTATAAAATTGTCGGGCTCAGGTTCAACTTTGAAACAGCCATCGATTGATTAAGCATGTATCAAGCCAGGTAAGGAACAAAGGAGTTTCTAAATTTATTACTTCTTGAAGATAAAGATTTGCAGCAGCTAAGGCCTTGTTCAGCGGATGTGAACTATCAGAAGAAATGTTTTGATCAATCTGTTGCGTTCACGGAAGTGAAGATCGAAAATAGTGTCTCGAATTAAATCCGCGGAAACAGCTTAATCTTGAGATGACCTTAATACCTCTTTTGATGAGCCGATAATCCTTTTCCTGGAGGCCGGGAAAAATTACGCGGGATACGTAGAGCTGGTGTTAAACGATGTAAGAAAAAACAAAGAGTTGAATGACATTGGGTGGGATGGAGAGAGAACGGAGGCGAAGAGCATAGAAAGACAGTCGGCGAACTTTCAAGAATTGTGTGATCCAGCTAAGACTGGTGAATATTGTAAAGCCATGATAATTGAAGCTACTGCATTTTCCAAACACCGAACCATTAAATGAATCACGAGGAATGTTTAGATGCAGACCTAAACATCGCTGTCCAGTCATGTTGTAAAATACCGTTTCGTTGCATTTTGAAGGATTCAGATATAAACCGTTGACCAACGTTTGTCATCATTGATACTAAAGCATGTTGGTCGACTCGACCATTGTAGTTCAATGCAACGGCAACGTCGTCGGCGTATTTAAGAGTAAGTGCACAAGGGTTACAAGAAAGATCAGAGATGTACATAGAAAATAAAAAATGGAGAAAGTATTGCACTCTGCGGTATCGTACGAGAGGCCTTGCCATTCACGACGACCTTCGAAGTAGGATGCAATCTGATGAAGAATGTTTGATGGAACACCACATTCAGATAGTTTTTGGAACTCTCAAAGCCCATAATACTTTCGTGGGGAATTAACACGAAAAGCTTATGATATGCTGGATGTAGGTAGTGGTACACAATGAGATAAACTGCACGCAGACTGAGATCCTGTCAGGTTGCCCAAGACCAGACAGATGTATAAAAGGTAACGTAAGCACCAGACTACTGGTCACATTAAATCATTGTTGTTGGCCTCCTTCGGTCGATGTCGACCATGGATGTACATCACAATCGCTTGAATGTTCATGTTCTACAGCTTTTTGAATGAGTATACAGACCGATTCGGGAGGAACAATCTCTCCCGCAGCGTTTGCAACGATAGGCAGAACTCGGTTGCACGCCGACGGCGTGATCTACGTTCAGCAGCCAAGAGCTGTATCTGCTCCACTCAGCTTGCAGACGACGCTTTACACGATGCCTCGAATGTGAGCGGTCAAGAGCAAGTTCTTCCAAACTCGCCGGGTCAATACCAAGAGCTTTCATATCTCTTTTGCAAACATCTTTGTACCGCAAGTGCGGTCTGACCAATGGTCGACTTTCTGATCGCAACTCACCATAGAGTAGAAGTCACATTAAATTAGCACGGTTATATCCACATAATACCTAAGAACGGAACAAATGCACATCCATGCAATCTACTGAATTCAAGTGAGGAAAAAAGGCCAGAACCGTTTTCCTAGCCGTCGCAGTATGAATTAGGCAGCAGTAATACTATTTAGGAACTCCCAGTCACTGCCCGGATAAGAGTTTGACGGTAATATGCATCCTAAATCATTAAAAAAACGTTGGCTAATGGACAAATGCAAATATTCGTCAAGCGCAAGGGTCGCGTCGCATTCCTCTGCAATGGGCGATCACGTGATTGAACCAGTGGCCTCACAATTAAACGTGTCAATCAAATATAATGGTGTTGCGGATATGGCCTGAACCATTATCATTGGCGTACGCCGGAGACGGCCAATAAAAAATGTATTTTGTGAAAATAGAAGTTTGCATCTAAGCAAACAAACTATTTCGAAGATGATATTACAGCCGTAAGAGTGATTAGATCAAAGCGAGTCACATGTATACCGAAGGTAGGACAAGTTAAACGCGGCTGGGATTCTAGCTTGATTGCACTTCAACGGTTACAGACTTTAACTATAATACATAACGCACTAATTTAAGGATTGCACGGATGTGCAATCTTACGATAATTGTGTGCTGTGGGGATAACACCGTACTAAATTGATTGGCCATAGGTAGTGAGCTGCATGCTGAAACAGGCTTGAGTCTCACTACCATTTTCCGTTCTTTATTCTTCCTCATATCTGTTTAGGTCTGGGTAACCGGGCAGTATCTTAGACAACGTGCAGTCTCTGACTGTGCGGCACTTTGTCTGGATCAGGCTTGTGCTTTCATACTATACTAATTTGAGGAAACTTCAAGAGATCACGCAACACATTAGTAATATGAAACCGCGCACCAGTCAAATCCCTGGCGAAGAATCGTTCTCTGAAAATACTTCGCTGTCCGATGACGAATCAAAATCATGTTCAAAAAACAACCAACCACTAAACCGTTAGCCGACTGAAGGCACAACAATCTCGAATACACGATCGAAATACACCGTGATTGATTAAGGAGGATATCTGAACCACTGGCCCAGTAGTCTATAGGAAAGGAGGCTGTCACTCAACGAGTTATGACCGCCAAAACGGTCGAAACTCTCCCTCAATTGAGCGTTGTGTATTATTCTAGAATGCGTATTTTTCACACTTCTTCAACGAGATATTATTCTTAAACGAAATCCCAAATCTCGGCACTTTCTTCAACTTACTCCTGATGGGGCTAATAAGAAAATATCGAAATAAAATCTGGTATTAAAAACAACGCCCTAGAACGAACTTGTCAACGTATACGTCAAGCTGTGCTTCTCGGAAACGGAGCGATTCGACAGACTGAACTCAAAAAGTTGTTGACCACGAAGGATCTTGCTCCGGATGGCATATTTCTTTGGAGGAGCCGAGGCAAACTGGAGCACGTACCGCAGGCCGTCTACCAAGGGTGGTGTTGGAAGCACAGTGATTCGTACCGAGATCGGACTGGCCTCCAGAGGAGGTTGACCACCATCTTTGGCATGCACCTTTCAAAGGAAACACGTAGAAGGTTGGCAATGAGGACAGACACAAATAAAAGTTGGGAAAATAACTCGATCAAAACACAATGAATAGATGAAATCACAAGCCTGAATCCGATCAAATTGCCACAAGTTTAGAGACTGTGCGTGGGCTAAGATACTGCCAAGAAAAGGAGAAAATGGTAAAGAAACTCTGGCGCGTTTCTGCATGCAGTTCGGTACCTTAGACAACGTAATTTAGCTTCATGTTATCTGCGCAATCAACCGAGAGTGAATTAAAATGAACAACGTTAAGCGAGATTGATTTATGTGCACTTCAAGATAAAATGGAAAACATAATCCGCAGAATAAAGATTGTTTGGGTTCGTTTTATGTTCCGAACAAATCCGGATACGATTGTGGTTTACGGTGCAATAAAAACACTGATATAATGTGTAGTTGTATGCGTTTTCTTCATACAGCTCACGACCGGTTTCGTGCAGTTTGCACTCATCGGAGATGGACAATACGATCAGGTTTCGCATCGGTTAACAGGGTTTGAACATGCGAGTCACTGTTGGATAAGGCTGTTACGACCAAAACATTGATAGCCTGATCATACTGTCCCTAGCTGATGAGTGCAAACAGCACGAAACCGGTCATGGGGTTTGTGTGTAAATGAAGATTTTCGTTCAAGCTCGTGTGTTTAACCCCATCTACAGGTGTGTGGGGGCACCTTATTAAAACAGTATCTCAACTGGTAGTTACATAAGGGTCGACAAATTTCAAGTGCGCACTATGTAAACGCACTGAGAGCAAGTACCCCTTCTAGTCACAGAGAACCCTACGAAGACAGTATAAGGATTTGGGAAAACATAAACTACCGGAATAAATTTAACCCAATTGCGCTGTCATTAGCGAATGTGTGTAAAGCGCACGAGATGAGCTTTGGGGTGTATATGACGGGAAAGAGCGCAAAATCGGATATTTGATTTGAGTCAGCTTATGTTTACTACACGCATCTTTCCTCCTCAGCATTGATAGCATTACACCGGTAAGAAGTACCAAGTGCTTAACTGCCATACAACCATGACAGCAAAAAATTCTAAAACAATGAGATAGGGTAGGACCTAAAAAGATACTGAATCTATAAAAGGCTAGGTACATACATACTGGGATGAGGTGCGTACACCTAGAGTCAAAATGCATTCAAGAAAGTGTTGTGAATAAGCAGAACGACATCAGCATGACAGCTTCCTTGCGACTTTCACTGTCACGCTTTACACTCGCCACTTCACTTGACAACATACAAGATTAATCTAACACGCAATATGCAAATGAGGATTTATCCTCGAATTCCCAAATATGTGGTTAGCACAGTCAGAACGGCGTTCGAAACGTTAAGTCACGGCATACTAACCTCATGAGAGGCATTACCGCGAATCCGGTCGTGTGCTCCGTCCTCTTTCGAACGTCATATACTACTTATTAATAAAATCTGACTCTAACAAATAACTCCAAGAAGATGTTTACAACAAGACCGCCACTGAACACGATTTTGGGCCATATCGCGAGGGGTACGAAGCCACTGCGAATTCTCATATTTTGGCCCACAACCTGAGCAACGGGTCGCACCTTGCTTGTTTGCATGGTTTGGACGCAACTGAACAAGATTGGATGTGCGAATCGTATCCAACCATAGCATCAAATACACACATGGGGATACTATGCTGTAACGGTTCTTAAGCAAACGGGTGCAGGCCTGATGAGTGCAACAGGTTAAAATTTGTCGTGGGGTTCGTACGAAAGGAAAACATGCGAATTCGGATCTTATATTGCCTTCATATTGATTTTAAAGGTCGACAAAGTTGACCTCGATTGGATAAAAACTGACCTTGAGAAGATAGTCACCGGGAGGAAGCGGGGAATTGCTGGTGCAAATCATGCCATTTGCTGCGTTCACGTCAAATATATTGTCCACGTCGTCACACCAGTAGACCACTGATCCATTCTCAGCATTATCGAAATCTTGAGCAAACACCCGACCGACGCAACCGGAATATGGATCTGTAAACGTGAATGCGAATGCCATCGGTAAAGGTGAGCAATATATTATAAGGGTGACGATTTGAGTGATATTGTGAAAAGAATCATTTAATCGGTAAGAAGATCGCATTTTTCGCCTGTTCTCGACGTTTGAATCCTGTTCGCGAATAGGGTGATAGATTAGGCTTCAGCAACGCGTGTCTGTTTTCGCTGGAATATGCTCCCTGATACTATTGTTACCGGAAACGTTCGTTCGAAATTTGGGCACATAGTTGTTGCATAACGATTTGACTGCACCTGTGTATTAACTCACGGTCAGTATTTAACTCGGCTATGAATCGTTTCTTTTTCATGAACGAATATTTACGGGAATTGTAAAGCAAAGTGCTTTATGTCACCGTAGCATTCGCAAATATTGTATCTTATCATTTAACCTTGATTCACCATCTGTTGGTCTAGGAAACTATTTGGAAACAAAGGTTTTCTTTTTGCAATCAAATTATTAATGCTATTCTCATCACCGATACTTCCCTCACTTTGAAACGATCTAGTTAAATATTAATCTTCAACGATTACCCAAACTAGACAAAATATTTTGCTATTCCCAATATCCATGTATCGAGAATACTTCATTCATATTTAACTCTGTCAAGAGGAGATAGTCAGTGGATAATTGAGAATAACGTATCACGTCGATATACTACGTGTTATATTCCGATGTCATTTCTACGTAATTATGTACCGTTTTGCAAAGAAATTTGAGTGCGATCGGTTAGAGCAGTTTTGGGTAACGTTTCACTGAAAATCGACCACGGATCCTGGTCATTCCCACGAGACGTGATACACTGTAGGCTGTTTAGCGGTAAGGTCAAATAAGTGGTGGTGGGCTGACTACTACTTAATCATATTCCCTGTCCTGACTATCACCCTTGGTCTGACGAAGCTTCTGTGTCAGAAGTGAAACGTTACCCAAAAACTACTCTAACCGATTGCACTCAAATTTCTTTGCATTATGAATACACGATCGGTCCCAAACATATTCCAATCGATTGGTATGTACCGTTTTATTAATATTCGGAAATGCTCGAAAAGAGATTTCTATTCTTTTTTTCATATTCAAGAGCGCTTGCAGTTGCGTATGCATGATTTAAAAGAGCACTGGTCACCACCGAGAGTTACTTAAACGGGTATATTAACGCAGCATCTAGACAATCGATAGTTCCCAATCATTCGTAAACTACAAGTTTTTGTTTACCACTCTTCCACCGTTACAAGGCTCACTGAACTTAATTTTACCGTCTCTGCGTGATAACTGGGTAGATATGAGCAACAAATCGGTCATCCGTGAGCGTCTCGAGAGGTTGCCCAGGATTCACTCTGTGATTCTGTGTATGAACATCGTGGTTTGTTGTGCGAACTTTATTTACAAGTCTGGATTTACATAAAACGGGCGTGCAATCTTCCACTGCGGTCAAATAAAATGTTTAACAGACAGCAGCGAAATCGTCATATACCTCGTCATACCGCTTTAGTCCACAGGACCGATGCTTCTCTCTCGATTCATTATGGATCATCTACTGAACAAAGTGCCAGATAGACAAAATCGTTTCTCAGGTTAATGTCAATCCCCATTGTACACACGAGTATTATAGGCGAGATTCTAGACTGGCTGGCTTGGTCAAGTCTACAGAATGGAAAATGGTCGTATTCCGAAAGATCTACTCTATGGTGAGTTGCGACTAGGAAGTCGACCATTGGGCAGACCGCACTTGCGGTACAAAGACGTTTGCAAAAGAGATATGAAAGCTCATGGCATTGACCTGGCGAGTTGGGAAAAACTTGCTGTTGACCGCTCACATTGGAGGCACTGTGTAAAACGTCGCCTGCAAGCTGGGGAGGAGCAGATACAGCTCTTGGCTGCTGAATGCAGATCACGCCGCCGGCGTGCAACTGATGCCCTACAACCGAGTTCTGCTTATCGTTGCAAGCGCTGCGGGAGAGATTGTTCCTCCCGAATCGGACTGTTTAGTCATTCCTAATGCTGTAGAACATGAACATTTACGCGATTGTGATATACATCCATGGTCGACAACGACCGAAGGAGGCCAACAACAACAACAGCACATGATTCACACTCATATCAAATGGGATTCGTGCCAGAGCACAAACCACGTTTGCTTGGGATGTATCGACCGAAGGACGCCACGAAGATTATACAGTGCGACGAGTAATTATAGCCCATCAAGTGTTAAATTCGCCTGCCGAAACCTGATTAGATACTCGAATTAAATGACCTCAAGTTGTGATAGGCTACCGCTACAATAAGAAGTGATCGACGAAACGGTGTACACTGGGGGCGTCTAAAGTTGACACCGCAAATACGGAGCTCGAACACGAGGTCCAAATCGTAAGACCGTCGAATTGAAATTCTGTGAATCATACATCAAAACTTGATCCCGACTTGGCGTGAGTGAGCGAGCGTCCTTCTAAAGCTGGGTTTTGAAATTTTAAGACTGGTATGGTATGGAAGCATAAACCTGATGCAGGCAAAGTGCCGCACAGTCAGACTGTTAAAAGAATGGAGACTCTGTCGACGCATTACCTATCATCAGAGTGTAGGCGAATAAGTAAGGGGACTAAGGTAGTCTCAACGTTGGTTAAAAAAGCAGTCCCGATAGGAATGAATCAGTGATGGTTTCATCGGACCAATGTATCATTTTTCGGAGATTAAAAAACACCTGCTTCGCAATTCTGTTAGCACAGCAGTCCTCTTTTGTTAGGATCATACATTTAGCACATGACAAGCCACATAGTGACTAAACCGTTTTTCAGGTGTTATCCTGGATTTCGAAAAAAAAAACAGGAAAAAAGAAAGATTTAATAACCTACAGCTGTCAGCTGGAACAGATTACAAACGACGATACAAGGAAGTCTTACGAGATTGCAAGGTATCTTTTAAAGAATATTTGGTAATGTTTGATTTCATCCAACGACAGAGTATGCGGCAGACGTCTGGACGCCGTGGCTACGAAAAGATATTCGAGGAAGTTTATTACAGCGTGATGAAATTAGTGATCGTTCTTCGCAATGTTTAGTACGATGCTAGATTGTGACATCTAGGTCTCTGCGACTTTATCCAAAGGAGGATACGACGCGATATTACTCTTACTCATAAATTGAACACACGCTGGACTCTCATTAACATTTCTATTTCCTTTCTCATATCTGTCTAGGCCTGGGCAACTTGACAGTATCTTCTCCCACGTGCAGTCTCTGGCTGTGCGACACTTTGCCTGGATCAGGCTTGTGCTTACATACTCATAAATTGGGTTTACCCTAAGATATTCCCTAAGATAGTTGTTTTATGATTGTTATGTATCAAGTGACACGTGAACATACATTATCCTTCTGCATTAAAAAGTTCACGTATTGATTGTCGGCGTCATGTTTTTGCTGTAAAGTCCATATTATTCTGGAATTCCTTATCTCAACATGTGACGGACTTTCCATGCATGGTGAAATCGGCCTTACATATGCAAACGAACATCATTCGTATTCCGTAGATTTGATATACTCTACTCGTTTTTCACATTTTCATTCATACAGTAAACCCGTGGTGGTTTGTTGTTCGCATTTCAACCGTAAATCATTGATTCACTGGACCCTTTATAGAAGCTTACCTTGCTCATTTTCGTAAATTTTGATGTGTTCCAACGAAAACCCCTCAGTCGAGTTGAACGGGCGGTTAACAGCGGTCAGGGGGACGAAGTTCGGGCGCTGATCATTTTCATCCAGAATTTCGATCACAACACGCACTTCAGCGGATTTTGGCGGATCATCCTGGTCATCGACACTAACCTGAAACAAGACAGAAGAAGTTGATTATCCGAATAAAATGTTATGAATAAGATGATGATAGAGCTCCCAGCCGATTTTATTGTATTCCGCTGCAGGGCTTGAGAACGTAGTGTGATCAAATAACTAGAGAGATCAGAGTTCCGTAAATACAGTGAAAGATTCTCATCAGTAACATCAGTGAGGATAAAGAAATTCTACCTCCGTCCAACGATGAAGTACACGGTAGATGCTGGGCTCCTTGTCCGATAAATGTTTTTAATAAATAGCGACGACTTCGATGATGGCCCTCCGTAATATTTCATCCAAAGGTCTGGGTTTATGTGATTTTCATCATCATCATCATCATCAGAGATATCACTACACCGATAGAATGTATCAAATGAATAACTGATACACAAACGTGAAAAAATGAAATCTTGCAAGACAGGGAAGGATAAAACACATATGGTTTTATGTAAGAGTAAGCACAAGCAAACTGGGATGAAGTGGCTACACCTCGAATGGAACATGCATTCAAACAAGTTTCGTGAACGAGTAGAGCGATATTAGCATGACTGATTCCTTGCGGCTTTCACTGCCATGAATCATAACAAGCTTTCCTCGTCACTCCGCTTGACAACATACAAGGTTAAGCAAATACTCCAAGAACATTATTAGTGCAAAAAAAGCCATTCAACATGGTATCCAGAGATATCCTGAAGCGTAATTAGCCATTGAGATATCTGATCGCGGGGACACCAGCCTGGAAGACGCGCTGCACCGATTTTGGAAAGGTTACTAGTGAGGGTCTCTAGCTGCTTATGCCATGTGACGGTTTGGCCACCCCGAGATTTACGCCAATCAAGATGTGGCGTCGCAAAAAGAATCCGTTTAGGAAGTCGGTGGTCCGGCATCTTTAAAACGTGACCTATGCATGTAACCCAAAGCTCGGCACTTTGTGATATGATTCCGATGCATAAATTTATGACACTTGTTTCAAGATTATTATTAGGAAGTGACACACGGACGCACCTTATTTTCACTACATCTTAAATTCAAGTATTGACTTCAAGCGTAATTTTCTACGGTGTGTGTGCTATGTTGGGTTTAATAACTCATTGAGTGATTGACGCTCCGTGAACGGTAGCCTTTAAAGGATCTATATATTGTAAAATAACGTCACTGGAAGAGATAAACTTCCAATTCTCGTTATATACTATTTTCCCTTTTATGTAATAATATTGCAATAATGATGGTATTTAAAGCTTTCGTTTTTTAACCATAAACCATTGAATCACATTAAAAACGAAGGGAGAGTTTGAACGCTGAATTAACTAGACGAAGTTATACAACATTCGCGAGTTTCCAAAAAGCTATTTGATGATAAATGTTTTAGCATTTGGAGGAATATCTAAAAACATGAAAAGACTTTATTGCCGGTGATGAAAGACAAAAAGGGGTCCATCTGGAATTTTGCCAGGACAATAACAGCGAAAAATGTTTCTCTTGCATTGTTGACAGGAACTATACTAGGTCGCAAGTTAGGCATAATTGGCAACAAAACACATAAATGAAATTGTCAGCCAGTAATGAGAGGAAGTAAATAAGCGTGCAACAGAATCGGGTTCAAACGTTACCATGAGATTTAACATGTTCGATCCCGTTTCGTTCACGACTGACTCTCGATCCAAGATTCGCGCTGTGGTACGGATGTTACCTAGAAATTTGGAAAAGGAACAGTAAGCACGGAATTGAACTCAAATCGATTGTAGACGAAGGCACATACCAGTTTTAGAATCGATAGTGAAGTGACCTTGAGGATCACCGTTCGAAATCCGATAGACCAATGGAGAAGCGTTCTTGTCAGCGTCTGTGAAAGTGACCTTGACCACGAGTGTACCTTCTGGTGAGTTTTCGGCAAGTTTGGTTTTGTATTCGGGGGCCAAGGGAATCGGATAGTTATCGTTTTCATCGATGACCTTGAAGAGAAAAGGACAACATGAAAATAAGTGGACAGGTAATTATCCTATCAGAATTTCACAAACGTCTAATTTCCACTATCCTGTCGGTTCATGTTGTATTTTTCAGACATTACAATGATTGATACAGCTGACTAATTGTTAGATTCAGAGGTTGAAAACGCCACATGATCCCCGTGACTGAGTCGAAATATTAAATATACTTTTTTCTCGCTTCACGAAGCAACCGATCACCAAAAGTGCGTACAGAAAATCCATTTTAAAAAGAATAGCTCATTTACACGATTTTATAAAATATAACGTTGTTTTTATGATGATGACGATAGCAGTCTTTAAAAAAGTTTATTGCACAAGACCTGACCTCTAATCGGCAGAAAAGAACCCGAAACGCTGGAACTACAATTAAACGTTTGTTTAATATTCACAAACCTCCATCCGGCTACTCTGACAGTATATTAACCCACGTGCAATCTATAACTGTGAGGTACGTTGCGTGGTTCAGGCTTGTAAGTTCATTCAAACATACAGAGGCTTGCTAATCAAACCTAGTCACTTAGAGGGAGTTTTCAATTCCCATGCGATCAAAACTCGAACTCACCATCATTATTTCACCAGCGTAGTTCTAACTAAGTTGGTTAACCTGGCAATCCGGGTTAGTAACCATGTACGCTTCGGTGAGGAGGACCAATATTCGTGGAGGTTTTGGGGTTTTGACTGTTATTCCTCTGTAGAAAAGTGCCGCTGATGTAATCCTAAATATAGGAAATGTTAGGACGCCACACGTTACGTTTTTAATTCCTCCATATAAGCTCGAACCTTGCCAATGACAACGAACACGATTTACACCATTTGCCAAGGGCACTCCGTTGTAATGTGTCATACACAAGAGAGAGTAATCAAGCTGGTTAAACCGACCGGGAAGTTAGCGATACAAACATAAGTAAGGTAAACAAGTTGTGCTTGTATGCCACTGTTGGTTAAGGTTGGTACGACCAACCAGTTCAATCACATGAGCAACCACTCATGTAGACTGGGTTTAAAACCCATGACCACACCCCACGTGAGGTGTGTGTGTGATGGAGATGCATGCAAATGAGATTTTATATTCATGGTCATGGGTTTTAAACCCAGTCACATGAGTGGGGGCTTACGTGATTGAACAGGTTGGTCGTACCAACCTTAACCAACAGTGGCATACAAGCGCAACTTATTTACCATTCTTCCACTGTTTCAAGCGCAAGCGGATCCTGATCCTACTGTCCCTATCTGATGAGTGTAAACAGCACAAAACCGGTCGTGGTGTGTGTGTGTGTGTGTATGTGATGGAGATGCATGCAATTGAGCTTTGATATAAGTACGGTAACTTTGACCAAGACTGGAAACGCAGCTAATTTAAGGAAATCAAATGATGAGAGTTTCAGAGCAATCCA
>JACCGJ010004858.1:0-12313 GCA_013407085.1 Atriophallophorus winterbourni
TTTCCGTTTTTCTCAGTCGAAGCTACAAATTCTGGGACCGGAGGACGGCCTGGAAAACACCAGACGTAACATCGCATACGACAAGGATACCAGAAAGAATGAACTAACGGTGACAGTGGTGGACGCTCCTTTGAGGCTTTCATTTCCCCACCAAATAAAGGGATAGAATTCTGGGCGCTCGATTGCTTATTATCCCTGGGGTGTTGGACAGTCCTGTGCTAACTAAAGTCGGGGGTTTGACCACTAATGCTGGTTCAGGTTCGGTTTTTCATTCGAGGGTGGTTATAAAAACAATTGGCCTAGGAGGTGGGCACTCTCACTTTCGGCGACAGTAACCTCTCCGCCATATTCTATCACAGTCCACACCATGTGCTTCTTATTACATCAAGCTGGTAATGGCGGGTTTTTTCCAGGACAATCCGAAAGAATCGGCAGTCGAATATTGCCCAGTGATGATATTGTTCGGGCAGAGGTAAAACGCTCATCTTTGCTATATAAGCCACAGGAAGAATATGGGACACTCGAATTGGCTCGTTAGGTCCACTTAGTGTCCTTGCAAACTGAACTGAACTGAACTATGATACTCACCTTTGGTGAGGGGAGTTTTTGCTCTACATTCCGAGGTACCCCTCCTACGCGCAGAAGAAATCGGTGACTCTATTTTGTTTGAAGTGGTGGGCGCGTCTTTTTGGCATACGCTTCGCGGAAGAAATCGGACGCTCGATTGCGACTCTGCCACATCGATCCTGTGCAACTGAAGCTGAAACTGACGAACTGATTATTGATAGTTAAATTCATGTTCTAAATAAGACAAATACAGTGTAAAGTAGAACTAGACTTGGATTTTGACGACCATTTTTTCAATCTAAAACTCGAAATTAACCATTTAAAAATAATTGAATAACTGTTCTCGTGGTTTCGAATGTTACCTTCGTTTGAAGTAATTTAATTAAGCGCGTCTTTCAAAGTCATTGCGTGTTTTCTGCAGTTTACAAAAATGGGTCGTATGCACAGCGGTGGAAAAGGTATTTCTAAGAGCGCGTTGCCGTATAGAAGATCGGTTCCGTCATGGCAAAAATTAACTGCTGATGAAGTAAAAGAGCAAATTTTTAAGTTGGCGAGGAAGGGGTTATCGCCATCTCAAATCGGTAAGTCTTGATTTTCTTGACAGGAGCAGGTGTCATTTTGAGAGATAGTTTTGGCGTTGCACAAGTTCGTTGGTTGGCCGGCAATAAAATTCTACGTATATTAAAATCAAAGGGATTGGCTCCTAGTATTCCGGAGGATTTATTCCAATTAGTTAAGAAGGCCGTTGCTATTCGAAAACATCTCGGACGAAATAGAAAAGACAAGGACGGAAAATTTCGATTAATCCTGGTTGAAAGCAGAATTCACCGTCTAGCTCGGTATTATAAAACATGCCGTGTACTACCTCCAAACTGGAAGTACGACAGTGCGACCGCTTCAACTCTGATTGCTTAAATTGAAAAATAAATTTATCATGGCTAAAATCATCTGCGTTTTTCAACATTTCGACTAGAGTGGGCAAGTAAACTCATGTTCTATCCCACTTCGATTTCTCCTTTCTATTTTTATCTATTTGTGCGAGGTAATGTTCCTCTGGACATCAGGGGATAAAATGTTTAAGGCGTTCTCTGATCAAATTTGTTGATGCTATTCCATGTTCATATACGATGTATGTTTGATGAGGGTTCTATCACGTTAGCCTGCCAGCGTTCTATGTTAAGGATTTGTGGTTAGATTATAGATTTTCCTTATACCAACTAAATGAATTTGACGGCTTTAACAATTTCCAGCCATATCGAACACCGTTTGCTTTTCGTTGCATTACTGACATCTGTTTTTAAAATCACTCATTTGTGTGTCGTTTCTTATGGTACACCAGTATGAGTGTTTCCACAGAAAACGCTCTGTGCGTTTTAAGCGATATAGAATAATCGTTGTGATTGATCGCGCTGAACCTCGTAGCTGTGCATTTCTTGTAATACGCACTGCTCCAAGTCAACGGTATATAGAAAGTATACAACAAACAATCATGACACCTCCGTAGTTTATTTATGCGAAATGCTTCAGCGTCACACCCACCAGTACCACCGTTAATTTCCGCGCTATCTTTATTATATTTGCACAATCTGATACAGATATGGTGCCGTTCAACATAAACAATGAGATGTACAAAGCGAGAGGGGGGGGGTACAATTCGGGTGGGAACAGTTGGAAAATAAACAGTGAAAGGGGAACAGTGGGTAATTTTTTTGTCCATTTACACACATCATTAGTTTGAATTTTTTTTCAATTTTTGATAAAGTTTTTGAACAGCAGAGAATGTCAGGGGGTAATAGAGATGATGCACTCTTTCCATTGATGTCGGTTCATTGCCATCGTTGCCAATGTGTCGAGCCATACACTCTCCTTCTCTTGCACCCCATCCAGGCAAGCGCGCTCGTCCAACCCTAGCTAGACCAGAAGTGAGCCTTTTCAAGCCACTCTTCCATGTTAGTGGCTGACCGCCAGCCACTTTTTTCCAATCTGTACCGGCTGACGCATAAAGCGCTCGGCGTGGTAATCGTTCGGGTTTCATGCGCAGGACGTGCCCCAACCAGCGGAGGCGACGTCGGTTAATGGCTGTCTGAAGGCTAGTGCCGTTGCTTCCTAAGACGCGGCGCCTGACCTCAGAATTGCAAAAGTGGTGTTGCCACCGTACGTGAGCAATCCTACGCAAACAACGTTGGTCGAAAACCTCAAGCCTCCTAACATCTTCTGAGCGAACTGTCCAACATTCACTCCCGTATAGCAATACTGTCCTTACCGAGGTGGAATATATCCGCCCTTTAATTCCCAAGCTTAAATCACGTCTCTTCCAGAGGCACTTAAGTTGAGCGAATGCCAGTCTGGCCTTAGCAATTCTAGACGTGATTTCCTTCTCTATCCGACCCCCAGCAACCACCAGACTTCCTAGGTATTTGAACTGCTCAACATGATCGAGAATCCGATCATTTATGGCAAAATTCGGCAGTTCACCAGACCAGTCCTGAAGGAGCACTTTACTCTTGCTTGGCGAAAAGAACAGCCCGTACTTAGATGCCTCCATTGCCATCATATTCAAAGCTTGTTGGATAAATGTTGGGTCTTCGCCCAATAAGGCAATATCATCAGCATAGTCCAGGTCCATAATCCGCTCACCTGGAAGGAGCTCAACGCCACCCGTGGAGAAACTACTGAGAGCACTCCGGAGGACGTCCTCGATGGCGAAATTGAACAAGAACGGGGAGATTAGACAGCCTTGTCTTACACCCGTTGTGGTGCTGAATGGCATTGAAAGGCTATCGTACGCCCTTACCCTCCCTATCGAGTGTGCATATAGGTCCTTTAAGATAGCGACGTACTTCGATGGGATTCCATTGCGAAGTAAGCAGTTCCATAGGGCGGATCTGTAAACCGAGTCAAAGGCGGCTCTGATATTCAGAAACATCACAATGGTAGGCCGCTGATACAGGTGACGGTGTTCTAGCAACTGTCGCAGAACGAAGATCTGGTCTACACATCCGCGCCCTGGTCGGAAGCCAGCTTGCTCTTCGCGAGAAGTGCCCTCACGAATCGGGGTAAGTCTGCGAAGGAGGATGGCGACCAATATCTTAGCTACCACTGGGATAAGCGAGATTCCGCGATAGTTGCAGCATTCGTTCCGCGCCCCTTTTTTATGGACTGGTATTACTAGCGATTCACCCCAGGAGGCAGGTACCCTCTCATCCACCCAAACCTTTGAGAACAGCTCGTGCAGTTCTGCTACGACTGCCTCGCCTCCTTCCTTGAAGAATACCGGGTGGAGCTCGTCGGGGCCCGGCGCCTTGTGTCGCTTTAGTAGTTGGAGCTCTCTTCGTATTTCTTCGACACTGGGCGGGGCTAGCGACACGGACCACTGCAAAGTGGATTGAGGGATGTCGGCGGTGTCTGAGGGACGGTGCTGATTAAACTGCTGAGAGAAATATTCTCTCCATCTTTCTAAACGTCTGTGAAGGCTCGTTGTGCGCGAGCCATCATCCTCAAGGATGGTTTCACTCAGACCTTGCGGCTTAGGGCCACAGACACGAATCAATTGGTAAAGTCTCCTCATGTTGCTCATGGCTGACGCTCTTTCCATCTCCGAGGCGCGTTCTTTCCACCAAGACTCACGGTCACGTCTCAAACTATCTTTGATTAGGAGTCTAAGACAGTTCCGATCGTCCTCATACTCTAAACCACTCGGTATGGCACGGCGCTGTTCGAGTAGCATGAAGGACTCAGCAGAGACCCAGCGGTGTGACGGTTGACGAGTGACTTTGCAGCATTTCGTAGCAGAGTCAGAGTGCTTGCTTAAAGTAGTGCCAATGACGCGCTATCTTTAGCGTGCGCATTAAGCGGTGTTACGTCGTGATTCTCCGTTCCATCCTTCGGACACAAGTTCTTTTATGAGGCGCACGTATACACGTCAGTGAACCGTATGTATGCAACCCCTACTGTCTGGATGAAGGGCCTGGATTTTGCGAAAAAACTAGTTGAAGCTACCAAATAAAGTGCTCGTTTTACATATTTGCGTATTTCGTCTGCCCCAATATTTTGGCGTGTTTGGTCGTCGGTTGCCTTGCACTTAATCTGGTTCTAGCCTTATGATTTATGATAATGATGATCCTGATTTTTTTCTCATGTGTAATTTTAATTTATTTTCGCGTACAATTTGCAGTACTTCATCACTTTTTCGTATTCGGCGTCAGCATTGCGTCACAAATATTGGTCTGCCAAATAGTGGGAAGACCAGAAGGCCACTGAGTTCAAAGAATGTTTACTATAGTCGTGTAACGTTGTAGAATCTGATCCGAATTGAGTTCAAAAGGAAGTCACGTTAGTATAGAATAAGTAACGCTTTACTTATCTAAAACGAGAGTACATGAGCTTAAATGTAAATATGAAAGTTTAGTTACTGTATGCAAAAGGTGTACAGCACAAACAAGTAACAATCATGACAAGTCGGAACACTGTTTAGCACCGTGCCTTATTCACAGCCTTGCTGAGACTGAGCGTAACGACCTAGTGGCCAGTTCATGACGTTGCACCCTAGGATGAAGAAACTTACCTTAGCACTAGGCTCATTCGGACGTATTCGTTTGCCTGAGTGGGGTCCAAAAGATCCACTTAATATTTGAAAACCTTAAGCTATACGGCTGCAAACCGAATTCAGTGGCGCCAATGTAGTATAACATTCCATACAACTATCATTATTGATACCAA
The DNA here is from genome assembly GCA_013407085.1 of Atriophallophorus winterbourni. Taxonomy (NCBI): domain Eukaryota; kingdom Metazoa; phylum Platyhelminthes; class Trematoda; order Plagiorchiida; family Microphallidae; genus Atriophallophorus; species Atriophallophorus winterbourni. Next base: position 5,287 of record JACCGJ010004858.1, read on the forward strand.
AGTATGTATTTATGAAAGCTCTGTGTTCGAACGATGTTACAGCTTCAAGTATCTTGGCATAACAATATCTGGCAATCTTAGCTGGACCAAACATGTAACAAATCAATTCAAAAAGATGCGCCAAATGTCATTCTATGCACTTCGTCTCCGTTTTCTCTCCATACCACTAAAAGTTATTCAACCTTTTGTTTTTTTCTTGCATCATTCCACACCTTTACGCTTCCCCCGTAATTTTTCCTGGCCTTTTGGAAAATGATTTTATGATGATCAGAAGAAGTATTAAGCTCATCTCAAGATTGAGTTGTGTTCCCGCTGATGACATTCGGGACACTATTGTTGATCGTCACTTTCTTGAATGCAACGGGTTCATCGCAACTATTTCTTCTGATTGTTCACATCCACTGAACAAAAGCCTTGCTTCTTGTGAATCTTTTTCCTCCACCCGAAGTTACTATGTTATTCCCTATTCGAGAACTAATCAATTTAGAAACTCTTTTGTTCCATACTTGGCTCGATACATGGTTGATCAGTCGAAAGCTGTTATGGAGTTAAAGAAGCGCTTGACAATTTTTTAAATGACACTGAAATGTTCCAGTTATTCTCCAATTTTTATTTTTATAATTCGCCTCACATTTGTCTGGCCCATGGTAACCTGACACTTTATTAGCTCAAGTATCATTTCATTGTGGTGCACTTTATACATTTTATCATATTTGTATTTTGTGAAGAAATTAATGTATTGCTGAAAATTTGTGTACACGAATAAAGTCATTCTCTTGTTCTTATTAAATCACCAGCCTCATCCAGGCAAAGTGCCACACATCCCTAGACTGCACGTATGCTAACATACTGTCATTTTGCCTAGGCCTTGATACTAAGGAAAATAACATGAAAAATCAGAGGATCGCGTGGAGTTAAACGACAAAAACAACCTGTTTTTTCCGAATTCGTATTTTCCGGTTGCTCGCTGCTTTACTTCATGTTGGTTGTCATTCTGTCTGGTTAAAACGCGCTTCGTATTGATACTGATGATAAATTGCCAGCTCGAATAAGCTGTCAATCGGTTTAACTATTCGGTAACCTGACAGTAAGTCCATGTTTAATTTTTGACAGGGCAAGACTTTGAAAACCTACGATTGGTTTTATATAATTCTTATTCCTTCCTGTTTTACGGGATTCGGCAGGTCCATTCGCTTTCTGGGAAAGCCTAGGGTGCTCATATAAAGGAACTGTACCTTTTTTGATAAATGCATTTGAAGTCCACAATTGGTAATCTTAGTTTGAATCAAATATTGGATAAGATTTCTATTAACAATCTGCTTTATCGGATTTACGTACAATTTTCTCCCACGCTGTTCGGCATTTTCTTTGATCTGCTTCTGAAGCACACTTAAGACGAGAGCAGGTCTTCATCTACGCAAGCTTTTTAACCTGAATCGGTTGACAGCACAAACCACGGCACGGGATGTGCTAATCCGTGACCTGCTGTTTGCCGCCAATGCCGCCATTAATGCTCATTTCCGAGAACATCTCCAGTCGCTCATGGACTGTTTTTTGTTGGCATGCAGAGACTTCGGGTTAACAACCAACATGAGCAAGACCAAAGTCCTTGGTCAAGGGATTGTATCGCCTCTAATCATCACTTTTGGAAACTGTACGCTTGAACGAGTACATCATTTCACATATCTTGGTTCAATGTTTGCAGATAACCTCTCGTTAGTCACGGAGATTGATAAGCGGATTGGCTGTCATTTTGTCCGCATTGAACTCGTATTTGTGGTAACCGCAAGTTGACTGTTAAGATAAAGATACAGCGCGTGCGTAGTAAATGCTTTACTGTACGACAGTGAAACCTGGTGGCAGCATCGCGTTACAATTATAGATGTCGGGAAGCGGGTGTATATATATATATATATATATATATATATATATATTTAACACAATCATTTAAAAATGAAAAAGTGCCACCCGGCAATGCACGAGACAAAGAAAGAAAAAAGGTACAATATGAGGGGGAATTTTTTTGTCCATTGTTCCACATGTCGATTTTTTTTATTTTTTTGATATTTTTCACAAATTTGAGGGGGGAACACAAAATAGAATGCACTCTCTCCACTGTTGCCGGTTCTCAGCCATCGTCGACAGCGTGTCAAGCCACAGACACTCACTATCCCTTGGACCCCACCCAGGAAGCCGCGTTCGTCCGACCCGAGCTAAACCCGACGTCAAGCGTTTTAAGGCCTTCTTCCAGGTCAGCGGTTGTCCACCTGAACACCGCCGCCAGCCTGGGCCAACCGACACACGCAGCGCGCGGAAGGGTAGGCGCTCAGGCTTCATTCTCAAGACATGCCCTAGCCAGCGGAGACGGGAACGGTCGATTAGGTCTCGTAGCATCAGGCTGTCCACACCTAGAACACGGTGCCTCACTTCAACGTTGCTAGTGCGGTGTTGCCACCACACTCGTGCAAGCCTCCGTAAACATCGATGTTCAAACACCTCCAAGCGCCGGAGCTCCTCTGCGCGTACTGCCCAGCTCTCGCACCCGTAAAGCAAGACCGACCTGACTGAGGCCAGGTAAACTCTCCCCTTGAGTCTCAAACTCACGTCAGACCGCTTCCAGAGATGACCTAGACTAGTGAACGCGAAGCGAGCTCTCGCAATGCGAGAGCCGATCTCACTTTCCAGCCCTCCTCCCGCCGTGATGCAGCTACCAAGATAGGTGAACTGTTCCACACAGTCCAGACTGAGGTCATCGACCGTCAGAGTGGGCTGCAACCCCTCCCAATCTTGAAGAAGAACCTTACACTTAGTTGGAGCTAAGTGCAATCCGTACCTAGACGCCTCCAATGCTAGCTGGTTCAGGGCATTCTGTAGGAACACCGGATCATCACCAAGCAAAGCAATGTCATCGGCATAACCAAGGTCAGTGACACGGTTACCTGGAAGTAGCTCGATCCCACCCTCAGTGAAGCTACGGAGAGCATTCTGGAGGACATCCTCGATCGCAAAGTTGAACAAGAATGGGGACAGCGGACAGCCCTGACGCACGCCACTGGTTGTGGGGAACGCCGGCGATACGCTGCCGTAGACCCTGACCCTCCCTGAAGAATGAGAATAGAGCTCCTTCAAGATGGCGACATACTTAGGAGGGATGCCACTCCTAAGCAAGCAGTTCCAAAGAGTAGTTCTGTTCACCGAGTCGAACGCGGCCCGGATGTCCAGAAAAGCTACGATGGTTGGTCGCCGGTACAGGTGTCTGTGCTCTAATAACTGTCGCAGGACAAAAAGCTGATCCACGCATCCTCGCCCCGGGCGGAATCCAGCCTGTTCCTTACGGCAACGTAACTCCCGAATTGGCGATAGCCGACGAAGGAGGATGGAAACCAGGAGTTTAGACGCGACAGGAGTCAGGGATATCCCACGATGATTGGAACACAGATTCCGTGCGCCCTTCTTAAAGATTGGGATAACCGTCGATTCACCCCATGACGCCCGGACCCGCTCCTCAGCCCATACTTTGGTAAACAAATCACGTAACTCTGCTGCCACAAGATCACCTCCCTCCTTAAACAAAATCGGGTGGAGGTCGTCAGGACCAGGTGACTTGTGGCGCTTCAGTGCTCGAATTACCTCTCTCACCTCCTGGAGATCAGTGAGCACTAAAGTGCTCAGCCCATCGTTCCAAGCGTCTACTAAGATTGGTGATCGGCGAGCCGTCGGTTTCGCAAATAGTCTCGCTCACTGTATTCAGTTTCGAACCAGTAGCTCTAATTAACTGAAACAATTTGCGAGTATTGCCCGATGCGGCTGCAACCTCCATTTCACAAGCACGTTGCGTCCACCAGAACTCGCGGTCATTCCTTAAGCTGGCCTTTAAGCGGGTATTCAATTCTCTCCGGGCACGGTTATGTTCAGTGCCGGTGGGTAAAGTTCGACAGTGATCGATTAAAGCAAGTGACTGGGCCGAGATCCAAGATCGTGGCAAAGCGCGGGTGGGTTGACAGCTTTCAGAAGTAGCGCAGGACAGTGCTGTCCGAACGAAGTTCCAGTGCTGCTCCACATCAGACGGGGGTGCTTCTGCGAGCTCCCTGGTCAATGCGTGATGGAACTCGGTTCTGACAGCGGGGAGCATCAAAGAGGCGGTGTCTACATGAGTTCGTCGTGCGCGTGCCTTACCCCCAAATTGGAAGTTGACTGTCGCACAGACTAACGCGTGGTCCGAGTCCACACTGGTGGTCCAGTATGAACGGCAATCCTTGATGCTACCACGCCACCTGTAGCTAATAGCAATGTGGTCAATTTGAGACCAGACGTGCTGTGATTGTGAGCGCCATGTGGCCATTCGACGCTGGGAACGCCGAAATGCCGTACTGGAGAGATAGAGGCGGTGATCGCCACAGAATGTGAGCAATCGTTCTCCGTTATCTGAACGCCCGCCATCCAGCCCATACTGACCTCCTAGGTGGCGCTCGTATTCAGACAGGCGACCAACGCGAGCGTTAAGATCTCCTGCCATGATTACGACATCTGTCCTGCGTGCCTTGCGAAACAAACTATGCAACTTCTCATAGAAGTTGTCCTTACTGAGATCCACACTACAGTCCGTTGGAGCGTCGGCAGAAATCACAAACAAATCCCTCCGCGTTTCGCACCGCCTGTTCACCCGACAGTGGCCACGAAATCGTGCACCGCACAGTCTGCTGTCAACGGGAATCCACTCTAAGAGTGATTGCTCAGCACGGGAGCTGAGCGCGATACCGACGCCAGCCAATCCGGCAGAGGAAGCATCCGGGTCACTAGAGAGGCGCAGGTGGAATCTGCTGTCTGGTTCAGCTGGTGAGACCAACTGACAGACTTTGCGTGTGTCACGGAAACGGGTTTCCGATAAGCAGCAGATATCAATGCCTAACGTCTCGAGCGTTCGTGCAAGGCCGGCCTGTTGTCCCGGTTGTAGCAAGGTCCGAACGTTAAACGGAGCTAACCTAACTGAAACCCGCGGGCGTAGAATAGTTGCAGCAATCGTCGGCTGTCTAGACGGCATGAGTTGTACATCAGGTAGAGAGAGCGAATCGGGGATGGTAACATGTGGAGAAAAAGTGGTAGAAGCAATAGAAGACATAGAGTTAAGAATTTCTAGCGTTGTCATTGTCATTGGATCAGGTGGCCACGTACTGAAAGAAATGCTGATTGCTCGTTTGCGATTGTTGGGACATGCTTTAAGAATGCCTCCTCACCGTTTACCGTACCACGCCCTACTCGTAGAGCCTGGCAGAAGCTGGGAGAAACGATCGGGTGGCCAGTCCATGACGTGGCGCGTTGAGATGAAGAAACTCACCGTAGCGATATGCTCAGTTGGGCGTATTCTTTTGCCTGGGTGGGGTCCAAAAGCTCCACCGAATAGTTGGCTGGAAGACTTACGAGATATGGCTGCAAGCCGAATTCAGTGGCGGCAGTGTATTTTATTATGTGTCATATTTTTTATCCGGTATATTTTATACAAAAAACAAAATAAAAAACCACAACATCGCATACAGTGAAACTCCAAAAACAAGCTGCTTTTTGCGCATTTGCTTTTGCATATTCCGCTTGCCTGCTTTCCCTTTTTTCACGCGCTTGCTTATCTGCTTCTCCTGCTTCATATTTCTTGGCACTTTATCTGGCTCCATGATGATGATGAAACCTGGACCACTCACGCAAGACACGAACGGAAGCTGAATGCTTTTCATCTACGAAGCATCCGTCGTATCTTAAACATATCGTGGATGAACAAAGTGACTAATGCTGAAGTGCTTTCAAATGCTGGTCTACAGGGTATGTTCATCCTACTACGACAGCGCCGCCTGCGGTGGCTTGGCCACGTCTACGGAATGGAAAGTAGTCGTTTTCCGAAAGATTTACTCTGTGGTGGGTTGCAATCAGGAAGTTATCCATTGGGAAGAAACGTTGCAGAGACGTTTGCAAAAGAGATATGAAAGATCTTGCCATTTACCTCAGGAAGGCTTAATAAACGTATTCTGGTTGCCAGTTTGAGAACCGACTTGAAAAGTTGTTGGAGTTCTAAGGCTACGGAAATGGAATCTGCGGCAGCTGTAGGCGATTTCAGAAATTTGTTCCAACTTATCAGAACTTCTGAAAGCGGGCGACCATGCATCAGTGAGTTAATACGTGAAGCAGATGGTTCGCCAGTTTTTAACATGCACAGGCTCATGCAGCAAAGACAGAACATTCAATTCGTCTCTTAAACTTAGAACGAGACAACTTCAACTTCTGGCAATTCGTTCGTCTGCTCATCTCCGATTCCAAATGACTAATTGTCGAGCGATACTGTGCGAGTTCAAAGCTATAAGTCGCGTTTGGGTGGTTTGGATGGTCTCCGTCTTCAGGCGCTAAAGTTAGATTCAAGATTGTGGCCTAATTACAATCTGCGGCAGCTGTAGGCAATTTCAGAAATTTGTTCCAGCTTATCAGAACTTCTGGAAGCGGGCGATCATGCACCAGTGAGCTGATACGTGAAGCAGATGGTTCGCCATTTTTTAACTTGCACAGGCGCATGGAGCGAAGATAGAACATTTTGAGGCACAGTTTAACTGGCCGTCTGCACCCACTGATTTAGAGGATTATGAATGTAATGATGCACAGCCGGAATCCAGGCGAAGTGCGGGCCCAAACACAGTCAGAGACTGCACGTGGGCTTAGATACTGTCAGGTTGCCCAGGCCTAGACAGATATGAGGGGGGAAACAGAAATAGAAATGGTAGTGAGACTCCAGCGTGTACTCGCATGCAGCTCACTACCGTTGGCCAATCAATTTAGCACGATGTTAGCCGCACAGCACAGAAATGCTGCACGATTGCACATCCGAGGATACGGAACACTACCCCATGGTCGATTTCTCTCGAGTCTCCCACTCAATCAGGGGTTTGCAATGTACTCCGGAGCCTTGAGCGCTCTCGGGCATCAGGCACTGATATCTTGTTGCCTTGTTTAGGGACGACGGTTTCGCTCTAGTTTGTGAACTTCAAGCTCT
>JACCGJ010004859.1:0-10421 GCA_013407085.1 Atriophallophorus winterbourni
ATCTCAGCAATTTTAACCTCCTGTGCCGCCTCAAGCAATTTCAGTTGCATCTCGGGAGCTTCACGTTTCTGCGACAGTTTTAGGTGTTTTAAGCGCATCTTGGCCTTACGAACAAGGATGTTTAATTCTATCTTTGAACTCCTTAGGCTACCTCGAGAGCCCTCAACAGAACAATGAATGCGCTCACCTGCGGTGTCTTCCGTTCCAATATCGACCAACCGTTGGGAAGATTTGATCTTTTCGACAAAACTGCGGGTAACAGGCATATTGACGTCAGCGAATTCGACGTTGAGTACTGTATTGCGTCCACAAATTTGACGTTGAGTACTGTATTGTCTCCAATTGAGACAAATACGGTCCAAATCGAATTCCAACGTTGAGTACTGTATTTTCTCCAATTGAGACAAATACGGTCCAAATCGAACACGACGTTGAGTACTGTATTTTCTCCAATTGAGACAAATACGATCAAAATCGAACACCACGTTGAGTACTGTAGCGACCAAATCGTCACTGGGGAAGAGTTTCTGTCACGAAACTAGTTGCCTGCTACAAGCCACGAGATTCTTATACCGGGAATGACGAGCGTTTACGAATCGATCCCAAATCAGAACAATACGTCAATTTACGCTGTACTATATTGACAAAGACGATTACAAAGCAAAATATAACAAACCTCAACGGTAATCGAATACAGGTTTCAATGCAAACCCAACGCGTCCAATAAACGGAAGTCAAACAGTTCAGTTGAGAGCACAAAAAATTACCGTTTTCCAATAACGGTAAACATGGGTAACGGACAAATCAAAATGTGCGAAAGCCCAAGTGCAGTTAAACAAAGGAACAATGTTCGGGAAAGAAAACTCTCACAGATTTACCATTTAGTTTAAATGTTATTTTTAATTTGAAGAACAAACAAAAAATATCACGGGAAAATTATGACACTAAAAACTTGATAAGGAACACGGGTGTAGGGTGGGAAACAAATTTCTCCAGTTCGTTTGATCATGCTAACCCAAAAAGGGGAATTTTCAGGACATCAACGCGGATTCATACAATGGTTATACTTTAGGAAACGAAGACAAGTTTTTATATTGTTACCGAGACTAGGTGAACCTCCTATATTATTACTTATCTTCGAAAAGTATCAGTAAGGTTTCCTGATTACTGCATCTCAGAATGTGTTTGTCTAAATTTAGATAAATATGGCAAACCTAGGGGTAAAGATAGTGTTTCACACATACCATGATTCACAGGATTTGATGTTGAGCTTTGATGATTATTAGAGTTAGTGTAACTGACAAAACCGTATGGAGAAAATCGATACCAATGTCAAAGAATTCAGTAAAGATATAAACAACAATGTGTTTAACCAACTGTTAAGTTGGGCGTCCAAGCCCACTGAAATAATGACAAGACAATACGTGCGATTCGTACGATACTATTGAAGTAAAATATTTATAAAATTAACATAGCAAACTTCAATTATTCCACATCGCACTGAATCCAAAGAACCAATGTTCAACAGTTACAATGAAAACAAGTGATCACAACTTCAGAGAGCGCGGGAACGGCCAAATAAACAACACAAAATATGACTTGATAACAAATAACCTCAAGTAGTCCATTAAAACAAAAATGGTAAAAGTATACAAAAAAAGCAGTAGATTTAAACAATTAGATGTTAATAAATTAAATTCAAATGTTCATCTTACACCGCCCCTGAAATCCGCGCCGGATTTCTCAAAGGCTGGCAGCGTACATGCTCTGGTTTTTACCCCATTTATTTACACAATTGCTGATTATTTAATTTCAACATGTATATCGACTATCAGGCGTTATTACCGGGGAACAAAGTGAGATAATGTCACAATGCACAAGACGATTTTCATGCCTCACACATGTGACAAAAACCACCGGTGTCTTCAGCCAGATTGGTTAGAAGCTAGACGTTTCCCATGTCTTATCACCATCTATCTAGCTGGCCTTGTCTATTTTCGTGACGAAGCCAGTTCTGGGAACTGCATCTAAGTTCAATGGAATCGTTGTATTTTTATCCGGTATATTCGAATCGGCTTCCCAAACACAAAGTTGACGAATATCCCACTGAATTACTAACCCTCTCGATTGCACACGTACCTTGCTTACTAACCCATCTTTCGACTTGAAGCGTTCGGTTACTCTACATAAGGGCCTAGATACATGAGTTGTTGCAATGTTCACTACGAGAACTATATCTCCAACCATCAAGTTCAATTTATCAATATATTTTTGAATGCTTAACATAGTATTGAATCGGAATAGTTATTCTTCCTTTATCCCATTGTTTCTGTGTTTCTACACATAAAAATAATCCCATATCATAGAGAGGAAATTAAACATCTTCCCCAACTCATACATAATCGAACAGCTGGGATCTTTGAGTGCTTTTATCCCCTGGACTTTCATTCTACCACCAATTTCAAAGTGGTAGTCCATATGCATCGGAAACCTCATAATCATCGCCCGTGCGTCTCAGCATATTGGTAAAGCATTAACATACAATTCAAGCAGATAATGATCGTATTGATCTTACCGAAGCAGCGTAAGCAGTACAATGTGTGTGATGGGAAAGCTTGAAAACACACTGAGACAGATCCCGATTAATGGCATCGGAAGCATTTTACTATCAGACGACATTTTTTAACAATTATTCGCCGATTCAACGCTTACTTACCCTATTCTGCAGTCGCCGACATTTGAGAATTGATGTGAGGATCCTGAATAAACCATGCAAAACAATCCTGTGTTTGTAATAACCCTCACGGCAATACGCCGTTCGATCAGTTGGGGCTTAGTTCAGTCCCTTCAGCTACTTATAAAGTAGCGAGTAGACGAGAAATTCGATTCGCATTGCGCCATCCATCTACAAAAATACTAGTTCGAAACGCGGAGAGTCAAGCGGATACGCAAAGCTGATGAGAGGCAAAAACCTCGAAAGCGGTCGTGTGCTTCCGGTGAAATTTTAGCGTTTCGGAATGTTATTCTAGTCGAACTATCCTGGGGTTGTAATGACCCTCGCGGCAATATGCCGTTCGATCAGTTTGGGCTTAGTTTAGTCCCTTCAGATACTTATAAAGTAGCGAGAAGACGAAAACTTCGATTCGCATTGCGCCATCCGTCTACACAAATACTATTTCGAAACGCGAAGAGTCCAGCAGATACGCATAGCTGATGAGAGGCAAAAACCTCGAAACCGGACCTGTGCTTCCGGTGAGATTTCCGCGTTTTGGAATGGTATTCTACTTCGAACTATCCTATGGTTGTAATAACCCTCGCGGCAATACGCCGTTCGATCAGTTTGGGCTTAGTTTAGTCCCTTCAGTCACTTATAAAGTAGCGAGTAGACGAGAACTTCGATTCGCATTGCGCCATCCGTCAACACAAATACTAGTTCGAAACGCGAAGAGTCCAGCGGATACGCATAGCTGATGAGAGGCAAAAACCTCGAAACCGGTCCTGTGCTTCCGGTGAGATTTCAGCGTTTCGGAATGTTATTCTACTTCGAACTATCCTGGGGTTGTAATAACCCTCGCGGCAATACGCCGTTCGATCAGTTAGGGCTTAGTTTAGTCCCTCCAGCTACTTATAAAGTAGCGAGTAGACGAGAACTTTGATTCGCATTGCGCCATCCGTCTACAAAAATACTAGTTCGAAACGCGAAGAGTCCAGCGGATACGCATAGCTGATGAGAGGCAAAAACCTCGAAACCGGTCCTGTGCTTCCGGTGAGATTTTAGCGTTTCGGAATGGTATTCTACTCTGATCTATCCTGGGGTTGTAATAACCCTCGCGGCAATAAGCCGTTGGATCAGTTGGGGCTTAGTTTCGTCCCTTCAGCTACTTATAAAAAGTAGCGAGTAGACGAGAACTTCAGTTCACATTACGCCATCCGTCTACACAAATACTAGTTCGAAACGCGAATAGTCCAGCGGATACGCATAGCTGATGAGAGGCAAAAACCTCGAAACCGGTCCTGTGCTTCCGGTGAGATTTTAGCGTTTCGGACTGGTATTCTACTCTGATCTATCCCTGGGGTTGTAATAACCCTCGCGGCAATACGCCGTTGGATCAGTTGGGGCTTAGTTTAGTCCCTTCAGCTACTTATAAAGTAGCGAGTAGACGAGAACTTCAGTTCTTATTACGCCATCCGTCTACACAAATACTATTTCGAAACGCGAAGAGTCCAGCGGATACGCATAGCTGATGAGAGGCAAAAACCTCGAACCGGTCCTGTGCTTCCGGTGAGATTTTAGCGTTTCGGAATGGTATTCTACTTCGAACTATCCTGGGGTTGTAATAACTCTCGCGGCAATACGTCGTTTGATCAGTTAGGGCTTAGTTTAGTCCCTTCAGCTACTTATAAAGTGGCGAGTAGACGAGAACTTCGATTCGCATTGCGCCATCCGTCTACAAAAATACTAGTTCGAAACGCGAAGAGTCCAGCGGATACGCATAGCTGATGAGAGGCAAAAATCTCGAAACCGGTCCTGTGCTTCCGGTGAGATTTTAGCGTTTCGGAGTGGTATTCCACTTCGAACGAGAACTATATCTCCAACCTTCAAGTTCAAAGGCCTTCGAAACAAATTTTGGCGAGGATGGAGTGTAGACAAATATTTTTGCAGCCATTTACGTCAAAAATCATCAGCTACATAAGAGGCTTGCTTCCATTTTCAAAGATAATTTTTAGCAACGTACACATTTTCCCGTCAAACTGTTAGATGGGTAGGTGTTAAAACCACAGCTTTCGCGGAATCTAATTTGGCAGGGACTAATTGACGTTTGTTCAGTATACGTTCGGCCGTGTGTTTAGCACCTCATCTGAGATAACTTGCTCCAATGACAAATCAAACTGGATCCCTCTAACACCACACCCGAACACCACAACGATGACTTGCATACGGAGGTTGGAAATGTTGCTGTTTATTCTATGCTCATCTCATTTTACGACGTATTCTGGAAGCTCTCTCAGGGCACCAAAGTAATTTCTTTCATTGTCACTGCAGATATCTGTATGTATTCCACGTCGCCCAATAAATCGTATTAATACCATATTGAATGTTTCCGTTGAAGACGAATGAGCCAACTCTAAGTGTACTGCTCTGGTTTGAAAGCAACTAAATACCAAACGGTATCGGTTATCTGTACTCTTACACGTTTCAAAAAGAATGGGCCAAAGTAGTCAATTATTACATGTAAGAAAGGGTATGAGCCATGGTCTATACTGCTAGTTGGCAACGGGGCCATCAACTGCTGGTATTTCTAAACTGCATATCCGTGGCATAAAACACTACACGATTATTCACAATACATAAGCACAACCCTGAAGAATCCAAAAGCGTACTCGCATGGCCGATTATACGTGTGCAATGCCATTGTGCACACACATTTGGCAATGCCTAGCGATGAGATCAGTCAAAACGTGCCTCTTCGTTAAGACGACTGAAAGTTTTTTCCATCGGGAAGTGTCACAAAATTGAAGCGACCGTTTACACAGATAAGACCATCGGCAATAAATAGGTTTCATTCGCGCAATTGATGCCTACGTACTTTAGTACATTTTATTCTAGGCAAAAGTAAGTTTACGATCGCAGGAAAACATTGGTGCTTCAACGATCCGTTATATGTCTCGTTCAGCGTGGTAAATTTTATCAGCAGCAAGTATTTTCTTCTGGAAAAACTTTTTTCACAATATATTTTTTGAAACGGGTCGACCAAGCCATTGCTAAACTTAATCTTCGCCAAGACGTGTAATACTGCACGATATCATCAGAACCGGCGTTTTCTTGCACGACATTAATTCTATATGAATACATTTTTAAGTTTAACATCATTGTATTTGTGTCAAATCAGGTTTTATGGGCATATTAGAGACCCGTGGTATTCAGTTCGAATAATTTTCATTATCCAGTAAATGGTATGTAAAACTTTTTCTAAGAAATTTGATCAAATTGTAGTCCGCTTTTTAATAATCTTTTAACGTAGTCCGACTAGGGTGAAACCTTCTATTGGAATGCCATATGTTAAACAGATATGTTTTTGAATCATTCAAAGGCTAATTATATGCAACAATTAGGAATAACATTCCTCGAACGTGCTTCCCTTTGACATATTTCTATAGACATTTTCTATAAAATTAATACCTTGATTCAACATATCTTTGTCAATACATTTATCAGTGTTAATAAGTTATAAGAAAGGTTCGAGGGAATTATAGTTAGAATTGCACGTTGCTAGTTCGTTTCTGAGTGATGACACTTCTGGTTCGAATTTTCTAACTTATTCAGAATAACTTAAGTGTCAGGGTTAAACCTGACATTACAATTAAATGGTGTAGATATTTTACAAAATGTAATACGTGAAATTTGGTTGTAATGCGTTCCGGTTTAATTCGTTGATTTTGCATATTGCATACGTTCAACCGAATTCTGAATGTCTTGCTAGTTTTTAGTAACCTTTTCTAATTGAAGACCGAGATGATGAAGCACACGACCTTCAAAGTTTGGCGGAGGCCAATTTAATTGAGTATTTTTTATTGCGATGTCCGCAGTTTTGGGTTATTGGAAAATTAAGGGCGTATGTCAATCATACAACTTTTTAACGCTTTAGTTGGCCCAACCGATTAGACTACTGCTTGAATATCTGAACATTTCATATAAGGACGAAATGTATGAAACAGGACCAGGTGAAATCTTTTTTCTTTTTCTAAATTTCCAGCTCCGGATTTCAATAAAGATTCATGGTTAACCAAAAAATTTAATATTGAACTGGATTTTCCCAACGTAATTGTTACTTTTTAATATTTCAATAAAGTTACCTTATTACAAAGACGCTGATGTACACCTGACACAGTCCCACGCTATCATGCAATACATTGCTCAATCAAATAAAATGGGTAAGCCTTTAGGCATTAAAATTTTTTGTCATTTTTCATTTTTTAACATCATAAAAATTTCATAGTAGAATGTTAACAGATAATAATTTGGTACAAATTATAGTTCTATTATCATCAAAGTCGACATCATATTGATGTAACATTGCGTGTATAATGTTTTTGCGACTTATTTAAGCACTTAGTGCCCATTGATCACAAAACAACCACATCCTTGTAGCTGAAGATTGTGGAACCTTGATGGTTATCGAACGTGTTTTAGAATGAGCTAAGAAAATTGGCCGAGGCTCTAGTGCTACAAGGCTAAATGATGGTTAAAAGCATTTCTGGAAATTTTCCCAAACGTAATTTTTTTATCCCGATCACTGCTGCTCTAAGTATATCGTTAGCAAAGAATGATGCGCGTAGTTGCAGTTTTTCATTGCACGAGCTTATTCCAATGAATTTGAAAAACAGAATTTCCAAAATATATGTGCGTCTTATTTCTTTAGCCAACCGGTTTGTCCAAGAAAATTTCGCATGTTTTTGTGGTATCTACTGTTGAATTTTAGTTGCGAGCGTTTATGCTGCGATACCTATATAGGAAAAGCGCTCAACAATGTAATCCAAATACGTAACGAATGCAACAGTAATTGAAGTGGAATGATGGCCGTTGGCCTCCTTCGATCGATACCGATCATAGATTACATGACATGCGAGTGATGGATTCGTGCTCCGCAGCTTTCAGAATGACCAAACAGTCCGAATTGGGGTGACAATCTTTCGCAGCACTTACCTCGATGAACACTACTCGGTCGATCAGCGTCAGTTGCGCGCCGGCGGAGTGATCTGCGTTCAACAGCCAAGAGCTATATCTGTTCATCACCAGCTTGGACATGACAACTAGAGCTTGCCTTATTTGAAGAAAAGGTTGGTCGCTCGAAGTCTACACATAAGGATGGTCCATATTAATAAGCAATCTATTCGATTGCAGGCGGTCAATGCACTGAACATCACAATTATCTTCCCTAAACTCTAGTGAAAAACTGGTTTCACATAATTGAACCCTAGGAAACAGACTGCCGCCAGTATCTATGATGGTTCCGTATGGGCTGCCTGGACAGCTGTGATTCCAAATTCTTTACAAGAACTCAACGATAATTATCACGTTACTTGTCTAATATATGACATCCTTTTTACAAACAACCGTAGCGCCTAACAAAAAGCAAGGTGGAATAATGCGAAAGTCCGCAAACATGCCTGCAAAATAAATTGGTAAATGTAGCAAACGCAAGCTGTTATTCATCCCAAAAGAAAATATCAAGCCTGTGTTCCAATGTAAACGATCTGTGCCGTATCTATCTACTGCCACGACTTGAATCCAGAGATCACAGTGAATCTGGTTCGCCTGTGTTCAAGAAACGTTTATAAATGTTTTGTGATTAAAAAAGAAAGCATACTTACAAAGTCGCATCTAAGTTCCGGGGATATCCGATGAGATGGTTATTTTTCAGTACACGAAAGAGCTCATATAGAATTCTTGTTTTCTTGTTCCGCTTATATAACAGGGCATCGTAGGGTTGCCTACATGTTGCAACGTCTTTATTCTTTCACGAGTCTTGGTGCTGCGCATGGCTCAACGACTTTTTAGGACGATCAGATCCCGCTATAATTGCATGTGGGCAATCGTGTAATACTTCTATACTCCCTTCAAACTGTCAAAATTGTCAAAATTTCATACGCACACATACCACATGTTCCAGCTGAACTTCAAAAGCTAAAATATCCAGGTTTTTCAGTGCATTAGCAGCACCTATCGTTGTCGCTAAATATGTTATTTTATTAAATTTTTATTGTACATTTCAGGCGGCAGCAATGCAAAGGAGCGCGCGACACTTGCAATGATAAATGGTGCCGTTGATGATATTCGTTGGAGCATGGTGTCTGTATTCTATAACCCTGACTTTGTAAGTAAATTTATCCAATTCATGAAATTGTTAATAATTGTGTTAATCATTGCAAATAATTGTTGTCTCATAGACTGTTATCATTTGATAGTTAATTTCATCAGACCCTGAAAGCGAATAAAAACATCGGTATTACTGCTTGTCTCGTAACCAATCGTTCTGATGCTTACTATCATGCTATTTACAATCTGCTTAAGTCTATTTATTTCCTGAATGCGTTCCGTCAACTCTCATTTTACACTAGACAAGGTGCTTTAGTTTTTCATCTCAAGATTGTAGTACGAATTTTCTAGCTTTTAAATATGTTAACTTTCCTTTACTAATCATACAGTGTATCACACATCTGCTGTGGTTCTTTGTGTTTGTAAAATGCTCCGTATACTCTTTCAACGAATTTTGATTTTGAACGGGGCCTGTAAAGTAGTTGATCGTTGCTTCCGATCATTGGACTGGTTTGTGTATTGCCGTATTAGCGTTTTTTGCGATATGGCTCATTGGGTCATGCTTACCTCCGGTTTCATTCGCAGACATCCGTCTACAGTGTTGTGATAACAGTGGTGTATGTATTTATGTACCAAATCGTAAGCCTGGATCCAGTCATTGATTGTACGTGGTTTTAGATGATGTCACGCTTCATGAGTCTAGAAAGATGTAAGGTAAATGGTATTTAGATGCCAAGGTTTTCTCGTGTGAAGCTAAGTACCAGTGTTAAATCAACGTAGCACAGCACAAAGTATTGCACGATTGCACATACTTGTAGATAAGTTGATAAGCTGTCCTATTGACTCTTCCAGATTTGTCGTTAGTCGGTTCACAATTGATTAACGTGAGAAATAAAGGTTTAACACATTTTCCAAACGTTCAACTGCTTGGGTTTTTTCTACCATAGACATCTCAATTTAAAGTCGTGTGTGTTTTCATTATGCCACCGCTATTTCAACATAACTGTTCGCTCAGATTTGCTCAATTAAACACGTTCCTATCCATGGTGAATGTTTGAATGTTCATTGAATTAAGTTAATCCTCAAAATAATCATTCTATATCTTACACTAGGAAAAATTGAAACCTGGCTTTCTGCAAAATTTACCAAAAGGTCTTCAAATGTTTGAAAATTATTTGAAGAAACATCAATGGATCTCAGGCGATAAGGTAAGCTGAATTGGATTGACAATTTATCACCGTGAATTTATAAAATTTCCAATTTCAAGCCATCCTACCCAGTGGGCATAAATGACTGTTCGTTGAGTTTATCTGACTTCGCTTGCGAGATTCGTGGGTATTGTATCTTCACTAAAAGAATTACCATAATGTTCGTTTGACGATGGTCGTCTAATATTGAACAAATCCCCGTGAATAAGTTTTGCTACTTCGACATTTCGCAATAACAGGCATTATAGCTTAGCATAGACGTACTTTGACCTCCCACCAAAACATTTTTCACGCTAAATCTTTTGTGTTACTGACCTGCGAGATTTACTCATTCAGCCTAATCGTCAAACGACTTTTTTCTCTGCGCATATTTGGTCTGACCGCTGCCTGTCTCA
>JACCGJ010004860.1:0-67643 GCA_013407085.1 Atriophallophorus winterbourni
ATTCATTGCAAACTTGTTTTTCATGATTATGGACTCTGGATCGGTGTCGAATATCTTCAGATAGCTTGCAGACAAAACGTCTCTAAATGAGCATTACTAATCAATCAGGACACAAGGTCACCGTCTAACCATTGATCGATTTAAGACAAGTGGATGTGGGAAGTAACGTGTGTGATCAATGAACCAAATGTCTCCAGCACTATCTTAAATCAATCTGATTTCGGTTTTTATAAATATCCCAGTTTCGTTGAAAACGTTTTAGAACATTTTGATCATACATTGTGATAAATTTGCAGTATGGACATAAGAGCTCGTTTGCATTCATCTCCATCACACACACACACCGCAAGCGCTACTTGTTTTCTCAATATGGAATTTCTCCAACATATCGAAGATCTGAATTGTATGAAATAGGGCAACACCGCCTACATTGGCAGTATCATGTGCACAGAATGGAAAAGGATCATATACAATAGATGTACTCTTTGGTTAGTTTAAATCATGAAGTCAACCATTGGACAGACCGCACTTGCGGTACAAAAACGTTTTCAAACGAGATAAGAAAGCTCTTAACATTGACCCTACGAGTTGGCAAGAACTTGCTCTAGACCGCACAGTTTGAAGGCGCTGTGCAAAGCTGGTGCACGCAAATCACGCTGCTGGCGAGCTGCTGACGCCGATCAACCAAGTACTGAACGGTATCGGATATATTATTCTTCCCAAATATGACAGTTCATTCATTCTAAAAGCCTTGAATCTTGAAAGAATCACGTGGTCGACATCGACCGAAGGAGGCCAACAACAAAAACAAGATTTTGTGTAAATTGAAATTTCATTTTTTAATTTCAAGCTACAAAGGAATGGCACATAAAGTTCTGAGAAGCACGTCGAGAGCAATTGTTATCTATGATGATGTTTTTTTAACATTTAATGGTTATAATATATCAGAGAAATAAGCTCCAGTTAACTCAATCTCTCCCGTTAACAACTATCAAAACAAGGTTTCCGACTAAACAACCAGAGATAATTTCCACTAATTTCTCCACATAACTTCCACACGTGAGTGGCAATAATATTAATTCCCATAATAATCGCTGTAAGGTCTTTCGTATGATCCAGTGAATAATTGATCTATCCGTTTTTTCTAAATCGCAGACGCAAATCTAACCACTGAATGAAGTCTTTGTGTTCGGCTGATATTGTCTATGAGTTTGACTTTCGATCTGATTTGTGATGTTGCTTTCATGGACATTTTTCATATTTTTAGAGTATGTTTGATTTTCGTGTTGTTTGACAGCATCATACTTATGTTGTTGTTCCTCAGTCGTCCCGATATTTTTATTTGAGTTAGTGAGTTTTTGTCAAGAAACATTTCACATAAGACATGGACAAATTCAGAGGCAACAATATAAGAATGAAAGATCATGTGTTCTCTGAGATCTTTCGCAGGAAATACTGTGATTTGGAATGCTCTAGTTGACAGAGCATGCGATTCCATGAATGATATTTCTATCGTAAGCTTAGCGAAAACAATGTAACATGTCATCAAGCTGAGTGAAAAGATCATTAGAAGAATGTGTAAAACATTTATTTTTATACGAATCAAAATAAACTCGATTTGTTTTCAGGGATTTCAAATAATACAATAATTTGAAAGCACAAAACGTATGTTCAATATAAATCTGATATTGATTCAGTAGTACGTGATATCATTATTTCTGCTGAGAAATTGATTTATTTATTAAATGTGTTGTTGCTGTTGGTCTCCTTCGGCCGATATTAGCCATGGATATACATCGCCAACTCATGAATGTATCATGCTCCTCAGCTTCTAGAACAACTAAAGAGTCTGATTTGGGAGTGAGAAACTCTTACACACCGCTCACAGTTATAACAGTAATCGTTCCCTCGGGGTCAGTTTTATCTACGCTCCCAAGCTTGTGTATGAACTTTTACACAGTGCCTTCAAAAATAAGTGATCAAGAGCAAGTTCTTCCGATTCGTAAGACCAATGCCTGGAGCTCTTATATCTCTTTTACAAACGTCTTTGTACTGCAAGTGCGGTCCGCCCAATGGTCGACTTCCAGATTTCAACTGATCACAGATTAGATCTTTCAGAATACAACAATTTTCAATGTTGTAATCATAATGCTGAATGTTCGAAAATTGGCCGTTGTTCGGACACCTCTGATCCCCTGATCCCCTGCCACATTTGCCTTACTGAAATTCCCACAACATTGCAATCGGACATACTTCATGCCAACCACAGATTGCTCTAACAACATTAATGTATATTATCTCACACCCATTTTCCCCAAGGATGTGTGACCACCTCTACGTTCGGTAAGAATGATTTTGTGTTAAACGAAAATCGAACCCATTCCTGTGCCCATTTAAGATGTGCGCTGGTGCAACAATGCGAACTGTCTTTGCGATCTGTGCACAACACAAGAACACGAAGCCCCGAATATACTGTCGATGACAATCACGAACTCGAACGAAATTGGACTTCGGAAAAAATGCATCATGCTCCTAAATTTGATGAGATGAATCGCACAGTCTTTATCGAACGATATGCAATTGGCCAAGTTTGGTCAAAGAAGCTCAACGAGTTGTACGCTTGAATTAAACCGATTAGCATGAACGTAGTCGGTTGGAACATATTTTGGGGGAACAATTTGATCTCTGACATCGAAGCTTCGTCGACCAAGCGTGATAATCAATGTATGAATGCAAAGAACTAACACACAATCCGCCAGCACAAATCGGTCATGCCACTAAACAACCTATTAAAATCCTAGAGGTGTCAAGTTACGTAGACAATGACTAGATTAATTCTCCTATTTACGCAACACGGCACGGATTTCTTCAAGTTCAATTAACACTGCCTCACATGTTCACAATTTAACGTGTGTAGCTAGTGACTGAAATTTAATGCTAATAAAATTTACATAAATATAAACTTGACATTATTTTGTGATGTTCAAAACTCCTCCCCATTTTCAATCTAGATATTTTATTACATTTAACTGCTGAGTGCCATTTACCTCGTTGAGCAGACTTCGTGATTTTCCGCTGCTTCTGTATGCAGGCGTTCCAGATAAGGCTTAATACTACGTCTCAACACATCCACATTTTCTAGGTCCTCATTGTGGCCCTTGTCCAATACCTGCTCAGATAAAGCTAAATCTTAGATTTGAGACTGATAAGATGTATCATTTTGTAGAGGGTTCTTTATGCAATTCTTCTGCTCTCCAATCCTAGTATAAAGTTCCCTGGCTGACTGTTCTATGTACACATCAATTCAATTCAATTCAATTCAATTTTAATGGTCTAAAAAGCATATAGCTTTATAAAAAAAACCACAGAATAATATGACAACAACGAATAATATAACAAGCAAGAATGGGATTAGATTGCTTACTGAGCAGTTCAAGAATCAAGTAAATATCCAAAGGGCAGAAATTGTTTTCGATTGGTGGGATAACAAATGTAGGTGCATGGTGTTAAGATGTATAGTTTTCTTCGATGCACGGGTTTATGGTCAAAAAGGCATCAAGGCTTCTCTTGAACGTTTGCTGGTTCGGTGAGTTTACAACATTATCTGGCAGATTGTTCCAAGTAAAACAAACTCGCACGGCAAAAAATGTCGTCTGCAGTCGAGTCTCGAGTGAGGGACAGTTAGAGTAAATGTGTGAGCTCTTGTATTATGCGAGCTCTGTAGATTCAATAAGCATTGTAGAGGGTGATTTTCGGTATTCAAAATATTGTAAACCAGAATCAAATCCCCTCGGAGACGACGACGTGGATAATCAAATAAATTTAGCGTTTTGATTCGTTCATTGTAGGGTTTCCGGCTGAGTCCAGTGACAAGTTTGGTAGCTCGATGATATATTCGTTGCAAAGTCGCAACATCTTTTTTAAGCCATGGCGACCATGCTTGAACCGCATATTCCATCGTGAGCCTGATATACGTATTTATAATACAGGGAATTGTCTGTTTTGAGAACCTACCAAAAATTCTCTTTAGGAGTGACAATTTCTGTGATGTTTTGCGATAGACGTAGTTGCAGTGGCTCGACATCCCTAGGGTGTTGCTTATTAACACACCCAAGTCCCTTTGTTCCATGGTCCACGAGAGGCTGTGTGTTCAAAGAAAATACTGGTACTCCACATATTTGCCAATGTTTAACATGTGACACTTTTGGAAATTGAAAAATATGCGATTTTTAGGGACCAAGCCTGGAGGTTGTCCAGATCCTTCTGGAGCAGTTCGCAGTCTTCCGACTTACTTATCTTAGACCAAACTTTTATATCATCCGCGAACAGTACGATCTTGCATTTGATGAGAGCTGGTATGTCATTAGCATAAAGCGCGAAGAGGATTGGTCCGAGGACGGATCCCTGAGGCACTCCACTTGTCAAGGCTACCGACTTCGATAGAGCACCGTACACAGAGACTTGAACAAACCGATCAGTAAGGTAATTTTCTAACCATGCTAACAGACTGCCAGTGATACCACAACGTTCCAGCTTCTGCAAGAGAATACTGTGGTTTACACGGTTAAATGCTTTCGACATATCGAGGTAACATACATGGATAGTATCCCCAGCATCCACTGCTCGAGTCCAGTCGTCAAGGGTGAGGAGAAGGTTAGTAAGGCAGGAGTATCCCCTTCTAAAACCGTGTTGAGCTCCCGAAAATAGCTTATTTTCCTCAAGGTATTTGCTCAGTTTTTTTGCCACGATCCTTTCGAGTACCTTGGATACGGCGGACAACAAAGTAACAGGTCTGTAATTTGCGGGCTCCGAACGCAACCCGCCTTTGAAAATCGGGGAGATTATACCAGATTTCCATTCAGTCGGTATGACACTTTGCGACAACGATTCGCAGAATAACTGAGTTAGAGGTCCGCATAGAGATTGTGCAAAATGCTTGAGTATATTCGGGTTAATTTTATCACAACCAGGGGATTTTCTGGGATTCAACGATAGTAGTGTTCCCAGCACCTCTTCTTTGTTGATGGTTATTGTGTCCAATGGTAGAGGATGCGTTATTTCTGGATCCATTTGTATATCCACACTTTCCTTTGGACAAAATACTGTAGCATAATAATTTACCAAAGCATCCGCGGTGTCAGCTGCATTTGTGGTCATTCCAGTGGGCGGCCGCAAGGCCGCAACTCCTGGTTTCACTGAACACTGCTTGTTCACAATCTGGTAAACAAGCTTGGGATTCCGTTCCATTTTAGACATTATGACAGCTTGATACTGTATTTTGACTTCAGCATAAGTTTGATGACCTGGTTTCTTAGTTTTCTAAAGGTCTCCCATGTGGCATCGGTGGTTAACTGGCGATGGTTTATCCAAGCCTTATTTCGCAGTTTAATCCATTTCCGAGTGCGACTGCGGATTTTAAATTCGAATGCCTTTCCACACTGTTTTGTTACGAATGCCGAGTGTGAGTTGATTTCTCGGTGTAGATTGGTCAAAATGCTACACTACTGCTCTTTTACTCCTATGCCTTCAATTTGCCAATCGTTAATCAAACTTAGGGCGTTTGATAATTTTGATAGGCATACCTTTCTGATGAATTTTGTTCTATCGTTTGCTCACTCTGCTCGACATAGGTAGTCAAAATTCAAGACCAAATGGTAGCTCGAACCTAGCGGACAATCGTATGTAATGCTTTCGACGGAGTCCTCTTCAGTTGTCAAGATAAGATCGAGCATTGAAGGCATATCTCTCCTCTGTATCTTGTATTGCTTTCAACGTGATTATACAAAGGAATTTCGTCAAACAGCTGCTGGAAGATGGCAGCAGTGGAGGTTTGAGAAATTTTGTTCGTCTTCAGCAAGTTAGGCAGATTAAAGTCTCCCATGATCAAGATTCTGGTATGATATCTCGAGGCAATCAAGCGTAGCTTGTCGAGTAGATTCGTATTATACACTTCCGGGGCTGCTGGTGGGCGATAAATTACGCCGATTGTGCAATCATCGCCTGTAGCCGTTGTCAACAAACACCATAGCGTGTCCTGAAGCCCCAAGTCGGAATCCGTCATTTCTCTGCACTTGAGTCTCTGATCATAATAGAGTGCCACACCTCCTCCACGTGATGCACGGTCTCGGCGGAGCAGTGACATGCCAGCAATCTCTAACTCACAATCGTGGATTTCCGGGCTCAGCCAAGTTTCGGTAATGTCAATTAGCTGAGGTCGTTTAGTCTCAAACCGAGCGACAAGTTCGGCAAATTTGTTGATCAAGCATTGGGCATTGGTATAGAGGCATCCAAGAACAGTTTTGGTAAGCAAAGATGGATGGTGTCGTGTGATGTCATAGTCTGAGACAACCGTCATTGTCACACCGACTCTGGAAGAGTCGGCACTGTTCTGTTTTTGACAAGTTAAGTAGCATATCGGTCGTTTCAGGTTGAGTGGCGCAAATCGAGTCCTCTTTTTGGCCGAAAAAGATTTATTTATCTGGCTTCAGTCCACTCTTGGGAGTCAGTTGGGGTGGCTTTGCGTTCGATTGCTGATTTTGTGTCCCAGCTGAAGATTCATTTCTTGGTTCAGTTGATAGGGCTTCATCAATCCTGACAGTATTTAATGCAGAATGGGCTGCATTTATATCAGTGTTTATGTGATCGCTAAGGATTACAGCTTTTGGGATTTTGTGTTTCCAGCTTTTCCAGTTGGAACGTACAGTATCAACCATAGTACTCATTAGAAGTTTATTTTTAATGGACCTGGCCCATTACCTTTGCCATTACCATTTTGCTGAGGAAGGCAGTCTAAAAGTATCCACGACAACGGCCTTTTCGACGAAAATGGTATCAGCCAGAAAACTCCATTGCCTGTAGTCATGCTCAGCTCGCTTGTTAGCCTCAGGATTGTCTGCCAGTTCTGGAACTCCGAGGATGATGAGATTGCGATTAGATGTCTTTCTTTTGTCGTATGTATTGTTCCTCCTTTCGGACCATGGAATATCAACATGAATACGAATATTCAGTGAATTGTTAGACCCAAGTAGGTAAGAATTTAGTAGTACGTTTTCCAGGTCACGCTCATTTTCTATGTTAACCCTCAAAAGTCTGGGTTTATCCTGATGAGGTGAATCACGCCGTCTAGTTAAACGAGTCAATGCTAACGGCACTACAGTTCCAATTTTCATAAGTTCGCACAGTTTTCTTCCATTTTTCTTCATCATGCCTTTGACGGTCTTTGAAGAGAGTGCATTCTGGCTCAGGAACGTCAGTACAAATGACACTCAGAAAGTGTGCCTTACGATTGGTGGAGATGTTATTTCGTTTCACCAAAGCATTATCTGTTTTGGGATCAGTTTGTTGTTTAACGGCTCGCTTTTCATTCTCGGATTTTGTTGAATTTGTTTCAGAACTTTTCAAGGCATGCGGATCACGGGAACGGCTTAGTTGTTCTGAATTGCTAGGTCGAATGTCCGTATGTTCATCATCGCATTTTTTGCCTTCCTGCTTCCTTAGAAACGGAGATGAAACACGATCTCCACACTCAAGTCTAGGCTTCAGTTTGCTAATTAATAAGCCATTTATCAAACCTTCAATTCTCTGTATGCGGTCCTCTAAATTCAACATCTTCATATTAGTTTCAGTCTGTGAGCTCGCAGTCGTCTTTCTACAGTTTCTAGGTTCAATTCTGCATACATGACAGATATAGCATACTCCTGGCATTTCATTTTTATTGATAATTGCAATAGCATCAGCAGTCAGGGTAACATCACACTTCATATGAACTTTATCGTGACAAATAAAACAACTAGCGTGTCGGGCATTGTGACTTACCGCCTTTCGACAAATTTTGAACATGTGACCTCCTTCACTGGGCTTCGCTGGTAAGGTCATGACGCCGGGGTGAAAAGATTTATCGATCGATCTGTGTGGTAAATGGGTGTGCGCGCGTTGGCACGTATGAAACGAAGTCGGGTCCGAAGCGGATTTAGGGTTGTTGGAAGTGGGTGAGTGAATAATCTCGCCACAAGAAAGGTGGGTAACGAAATTCGTCGTAGCTCCTTCAGATTGGATCCGATTTTCCGGTCCAATGTGTCAAGCGAAGTGGGAAAGCGAGCTCTTTCGAATGGTGGTAAACTCAATCCAATATTCAGTGTTGCACACAAACTTGCCCGAGTAGGTCTAGTTTGGTTCAAAATGTAGAAAACTGATTTTTCTAAGATTGCTTGTTCTGCCTCCAAAAATGGTATGAACACAATGCTTGTGTTAAGAGGAGTCCAAAAAGGTAAAAATTATCCAGATAGGACGAGATGGGAATGAAGTAGATCCAAAAACGCAAGAGCACGGAATATTGCGACCGCACAGCACAACAGTTCTGGAATTCGATAATAATCCAAAGAGCAGAAATTGTTTTCGTTTGTACAGTGGGTGATATATGCAGATCCACGGTCGATGCATAGGTAGAGGGACAAAAGATATCAGGATTACTTTTAAGCTTGTTCTGGTTTGGGAGCTCACAAGATACTCGGGTAAATTTTATGGCGTGAAACAAACTCGCATACTAAAATGTCGTCAACAGCTGAGTCGCGAGTGTGGGACAATCGGATTCAATATACAGTGGAACCCGGGTACAACGAATCTCTGGGGGAGAGTAAAATGTTCGTTGAAAGCGGAATTTGTTGCAAGTAAAACGCATTGACAGACATGTGATTTTGCCACCGTTTTTCTGTAGACGTGTAAACAATAAAGAAGTGAAGAATGCCTTACCTTTCTGTGTTTCTGCATGCGTATAATCCATTTGATGAATAGATGATGCCACAGCACACATATCACAACATTAAATCCAAGTTCATATTAATAATAGTAAATTTAATACAAAAGGTGGACAGCGTTGATTTTGCTATGCCATATTTTTTAGCAATTTCAGATTTTGTCATTTGGCCATTCTCCACTTTAACTAAAATTTCCCTTTTTATGTAGGCTAAACTGCTCTCGTTTTCGTTGTCTCTCAGCCGTCGTGTAACTGTAAGAAGGCAATGAAATGTCTGCCTGAGTGATTGCAATTTGTCCTGAGTCTGTGATTACCAGTCACAGAGAATTCACGTGATTTTCTTGTGCGCGCTTGCGAGTCAGTTAGCACATTGTAGGCTAGGCTGCCTGTGTCTCACCAAGCTGTGTCAGTTCTATTCTAAGCGCACTGCAGGCCACTCTTGACGGAGCGTTGTGTGTTAAAGGCAAGACAAAGCGAATTCGTTCTATGTATGAACTTTAATGAACAAACATAGCTGTCCGGAACGTGTACAATATTCGTAAAAGAAAAGATTCGTAACGAACAGATTCGTTGTACGAATGTTTTAAATAGTCTTACAAAGAAGGAATTTATTTCGGAAATCATGGTGTCTTCGTTCAACCCAAGAATTCGTTGAAAACGAGTTCGTTGTAGGTGGGTTCCACTGTATATTGTTATGTTATATTATATTATATTATCATGAGCTGGATCGTCGCACATTCGTAACCGGCGGCTAACTCCTTCTGAACTGGATATCATACGACCGCTGCTTGAATGCGGAGACTCTTCGTTTAACATACGATATTATGTGAAGACTTGCTTTCAAAAAAATCTAATGGGCTGTGATTTCGCAAATATGCGCCGGTGAGTTCTGATTGGACGTAACAATCCATGTAAGTGTTGTTGAACTACAATAGAGCAGTTCTGAATTATCAGCAATTTTGGACCATAAAGAACGAATATTAGGCGATAAAATACAAGGTAGAAATAGTATGACGTCGGTGAAGTGCGACTTGCCACCCTGCATCATATTTCTTTTTGTTATTCAGCGATTACTTCAATATATGATTGAGTATTTGCCGGATGACGTAGACGAATTTTTTTATTTCGGAATGTTTTTTGTAAAACTCGGTATTGCGTAATAGTTTTAAACTATGCTCGACAAAAATTGTCCTACACAGATATGAAAACATGACGAATTTAGAAACAGACAGCGTTAGAATTTATTACTAAATGACGAAATATTATGCGGAGAAATTAATCTTTTGCACAGCTGATTTGAAGCTATCGTCAATAGAGTTGTCATTCGCATTGTGGTGCTCACTTCCATATCCCTTACACACCACTACAGGTTTCTGGCTGTCTACCTTCATCGGGCTGATACAGTAAGATCAGTTTTAGTGAGTAGACCTTACAAATTTTTATATCATCGGTGAAAAGAACAAGTTTACAGCGAGTACTGAACCTTATGGAACACTCCACGTGGCTTCAATATTTCGTGAAATTTCGCTATCTATTATAACTTTCGCTTTGCGTTCAGACAGGCAACTTGCAAAACTTGTTAGTAGATTTCCAGTGACGTCAACATCCTGCAGCTTCAGAAGTAGTAGGTAGTTATTAACTCGATGGAAACTTCAGATATATTTAAGTAACAGGCATTTAAGGATTTTTTCGTCTAATGATGGCGTCCAATGGGTTAAAATCATGAGCAAGTTAGACAAGTACGAGCGTCTTTTACCAAACCCAAGTTGTGTCTGAGAACGAATTCCATGGCTATCAGAGATAGCTGATAAGACTTTCTCACATCAAGCGTTGCAATACTGTGTATGCCACTGAAAAGAGCGTCACAGGGCGGTAATCGACCAGATTCGAGTCGCTGCCACCTTCGCAGAATAGTGTTATAACTCCGATTTCCAGTCAGATTGTACGATTTCCGTATGTATTGTGTGTTTGAATAAATCACACAGTGGGACACATGGTCACAGCGCACATGACTTCAGAATAGCCGGTGTTATTTCGTTGTGGGACACCGCTCGTTGCTTCAATAGACTACAATCGAGTCTTGGTAGCGGTATAACGAGACAACACGAATGACTCCATGTATTCTTAGGGAAAATAACTTTTATCAAATCGCAGAGAGGAAGATTTTCCATACGCAGTATCTTATGTGGTAGGATCGTGTTGCTCCTTACTCTTCTTTGTGTAAAATCGGTCAATCCCAGCATGACCATTCGCTTTTCGTATGAAATGTGATGCACCCCATCAACTAAGTTCGTCGCTCGTTGGTAAATTTTATCCTACACTTCAATGTCTTTACACATCCAAAGTGCTTAATCGGGGATCATGTATCCTATCGTTTGATGGATAAGTATTTATAAAGCGGATGAGCGTTTTAGAAGAGAACCGCCCAGCATTCCGCATGTCCTGTTGAAAACTTTCTGGCAATGACAATGCGGTTTCGGATTAGTAGTAATCCCTCTCAGCGCTGGTCCAAGTTAAGTTTATATGACCAAGATTATATGTACGCTCGTATACCCGGCCAAGTTTAAAGATGTTACATTTACGTATTTTGAAAGGCATCTGATTTAGTTGAGACCAGTAATACAGGGCATCTAAATCGTCCTGCAACATCAAACAATCTTCAATCGATCAGATTTACTTCAATATTTTATGTCAAAAAAGAACCATGTTGCACCGTACTACTTGAACAATATCATTTATTCATAATAAGGAAATGGATAGGCCCGATCACGGAACCTTGAGGGACGCCGCTGGTGACATTGTTGGTTTTTGATAGAACGCCATCAATGCAGACTCGCACATGCCGATCGGTCAGATATTCGGTTATCCACGATAATAAGTTTCCTGTTATCTTTTGCAGAAGCAGGCTGTGGCTTACCTTATCGAATGTCTTTGCTACATCAATATAGCAGGAATGAACGGAAGATCAAGTGAGGTTGTACGATCGCCCAGAGTGATGAGTAAATTTGACAGACAAGAACTTTTTCGGCGAACCACATGTTGCACAGCTGATAAACGCCAATTAGTTTCAAGGTGACTCACGATCCACTCAGTTAGCATGCCCTCCATAATTTCCAAGATGCAGGGAGCAGCTTATCAGGCCTGTAATTTGTTAAGGTGGAACTACAGCCACCCTTGTAAATTGGTTTTATCATGCCAGATATTCCATGCGGATGGTAAGCAACCATCGCGAAGACTCCGGATGAAAATCACTTCGAGACCATACGAAAACTGTCTAACATACACGAAGGATAGCTGGAATAATGTTGTCCTCACCCGTGCATTTCTTCGTATTTAGTCGCCATAGATGTCGTTCCACAACGACTTGATCCATTATTGTTTCAGTCAAAGGTTCTACTGAGTTCGATGAACCAACTTGCTGTTGCGGGCAGTACACTTGGGAGTATAATCTCGCAAGAGCATCAGTTTTCTGAAGCGTGCCGTGCGATCGCATTATTTTGAGCTCCTGATTATCAGGATATACTGTTCTTACACTTACCTACGTGGATATATTATAACTTGTCGGAGTCTCTCGAAGTCAGCTTTCTGGATATACCACTCTCATAGCAGTATTCGGTAATACGAGCGAATTCGGATTTATCGTGTCTTTCTCATGTTGGATCCACTCGTGGAACGCTGTTAATGTTCCTCGAGTCCTCAAACGGAGTAACATCATCGGAAAGATCTTATTATTCGCCATCCACTAATTATATATCCCACATCGCGCGATCAACTACCGAAGCGTATCGCCGTATTCAATTCTGATTTTGCCCATTTTAGTGAACACCACTTTTTGTTGCGCTCACGATATTCAACATCGATCGCTCGACAGGACCACTGCTTGTGCACACACCACAGAACAGTGCTGCTCACAATCCTGAGCGTATGACCCCGCGATGAAAACAAAGCGCATCGGGCTGCATGTGTATGGTTTGCCGAAAGTCGGTAAATGTCCTAAGGTGAGTTCTGTCATGCGTAACGCTTTTTGTTGATAGTGTATGCAAAATGCGACAAATCGCTGACCACGGATTTGATAGCGATTATTAATGAATACAATTTCCCCAGAGTTTGTTACGTTTGCCAGGTTTGCGAGGCCAAACCAACAACGTCATCCTCGGAGGCGAAAACCCCTGAACTGGAATCCAGTATACAAATAGTAAATGAACTGATAAAAAACGTCATAAAGGCACCGTCGATACCCGATTTAGAGGTTACTGCCAAAGATCCGATAGAAAAACTATCAAACTCGAACACGCCAAAATTTGCCCAGATAACCGGGCAGATGGTGAGTAAAACGGGCATGTGTTCGACGGGATTAGTTACTCCTCAACCCTAAGGGACTCAGCAAAATAAAGTTTGGATAGGAACCAGATTCAGTCCCTTTATACAACCATGTTCACGAATGCACCCGGAGAAGAGGTTCTCACCGTCTTGGATTTGGTGTTAACAACGGAAGAACAATCTGTCGAAGCGATCGGATTCCAGGATACGCTGGGTCTTAGTGACCATTCAGTGCTTGTGTTTGACTATGTTTACAGTACTAATCAATCTCTTGCTCTGAATGAGGTGATTCGCCGGGTAGATAAATTAACCCTAAGTCAATCGCTGGTGCAGATTCTGCATTGGCAGACGGACTAAATAATGGGCCGAACTTGTAGATTTTCTGAAACTGAAGATAGACGAGAACTCACATATCGTTCCTAAAAGTTCCGAACATGAAATTTTTTTGTTGTCCGCAGCGGAACAAAAAGTAGGTAGTGCTGAAGCGAGCAGCATGAAGCCTAAAAAATATTTCCTGTCAACATTTCCGTATGTTACGCAAAAAAGTGACTTCACTTATTCGAGAGGATAATAAAGGGCACCAATTGATGCTGCTGTCAAAAATGGAACACAACCTTAAGTTACTATATATAATCATGAACGCTGAAGCAAAATTCAAACCATGTATGTTTGCTGTCTAGAATGGTGAAAAACTTACTAGGACCGCGCTGGAAACCGCAAATGCTCTCGAGAATTATTACTCTAAAGTGTTCGTGTCAAAGATTTTAGTGAAAGGTTGTGGGTATTCAGTCGAGTCAGGGATCGATGCATTTAGCGAAATTTTTATAAATCCAGAGATTATCGCAAGTCAATTGCTCAAACTGAATGTAAGAAAATCCCCCGGTGCGAATGGCAGCACGCTGGATGTTCTTAGGTTCTGTCATCGTCAGCTTTGTGAACCGCTTTCCAGCCTGTTTTAACTATTCGATGCTTAAGGGAGTGGTGCCGAAAGATTGGAAGTCCAGTGTGATTACACCTATCTTCAGAGGAGGCTGCCGATCCGACTCTGTAAATTATGGTCCCTATTACCAGTTATTAGTATGGTCATGGAACGTATAGTCTCGGAAAGAATGGTTGCACACTTCGAATTGCGTAATTTTTTTCGCCAGGCCAGCGTGGATTTTTAACTGATCGATCATGTCTAACGAATCTTCTTATAGCGTTAGACGACTGGACGAAAGAGTTGAATAGAAGTTCTTTCATTCACGTCTGTTATTTAGACATTTCAAAAGCTTTTGACAGAGTCAATCACCAGTTGCTTCTTCCAAATCATACGTTTAGGATTATGTGACCCACTCCTATCATGGAGTACGACTCCTGTCGATCGCCACGACTGTTAAAGTAAACGGAGTGCTAGCCCAAATGTTTCAAAATCACCAACGGAATCCACAAGTGATCCGTGCTAGCGCCAGATCCTCTTCATTAATTATACTCCACAAAGGTCCGTTCGCGGATGATATGAAAATTGGACGCAAAACAGTTCTGCAGATGATAATGAGAAACTGCCCAATGGATTTTAGACGTGTCAAAACTTGGGTGATGATGATATGACATTCAACATACGCGAAAGTAAGAAGCTCCTACTTGCGACATATCGGTTGGGAACTGGAAAACGTGACATCGAGCTGGTTTAGCAACAAGATCTTGGAGTAGGGAATTAATGAACAGAAGAGCACGGTGCATTGCGATAATATATATCGACAGGCCAACAGAATGTTAGTCATCTTTTGAAGAATATTTGGAAGATTCTCACCGGTAACGTCACCAAGGATAACGAACGTCTACCATTGCCATACGATGAAGTATGCGGTAGAGATGTGGGCTCATTGGCTGCGAAAAGATATTGCTCTCTTTGATAAAATTTATCACAGAGCAACAAAGTTAGTGTGGGTCTTCGTAATGTTCCGTACAACGAAAGACTGCGACATCAGTGTCTATGTTACCTTACCCAAAGGAGGATGCGACGCCATATTATTCTGACCTATAGAACTGTGTCACCCAAGGGCATCCACTAAAACACTAGCTTGATGTGTAATGGAAAAGTGACACGCGGACATACCTTATGCCTTTGCGTTTTCATCCAAGTTGAAGAAATCAATGCATCAAAAACTTCGTAGGGCCAGCACAAATAGAGTCGGACCGAGCAATTCACACCGAGACCTAATTGTCGATTCAAGCGGTCGGCGGCCAATAAAATGCTCACATGTTTCATCATCCCAGGCTCTGACTATTCACCGGGATCCGACATCACACTGTTTAACGCTTTATCACATACCACATGATTCATCACTACGTAAAGCAGTATCGATCAAATGTGTTTATACAAATGCTCAATGTTTAGTCAACAAGTTGGCCGAACTGATTGACACCTTTGTAGACAATTCCACTAAAATTATTGCGGTGACTCAAGCTTGGGATCAATTGTGTATGACCGACAGTGAACTTTGTATTCCCAATGTGAAACTCCTCCGCCGTGACCACGATGGCATTGATGGTTGTGTTGCGTTGTATTGTCACAAGCGACTAAAGATAAATATCATCTGATCTTTAATTCACTGAAACCCTGTGGAGCACGCTTGACCTGAAATCTGGTGCCAGCTGTACAATCGGGGACATATACCGCCCACCAACATCGACCGCAAAACACAACGATAAGCTAGTTGAAAGACTTCAGCGCTGAACGCTCGACAACACGCTCAAATGCTAATCATCGAGGACTTCAACCTTCCGCGCTTATACTCAAGAGGCCAGCATCCAACAAACTCACTGGAGCACAAGCTTCGTGAAGTATTCGACCTAGCACACTTTTACAACCACGTCTTCAACCATACACGAATGAAAGGAACAGATCGACCATTTATTCTGGGCCTTGGTTTGACTTTCAACGCATAGGCTATCGAATCAATCGCCTACGAAGTTCCATTGGCTTGTCCAGTATGTCATTTTTAACTGTATTTTTACGGTTGCTTGTGGGTGTGATAAAATAGTAAAATGTCAACAGGTTTATCAAAAATGATAAAAATATAGGCATACAGACAGCATAATCAAAGTTGTTCTAGCACAGAACTAGACTTGTATTTCAAAACGAGGCACACAAACACAAAATAGTTCAGAGCTAACACTTGCGGTGTGTTTAATCATCATCCGGAATACCAGACTTTGGTCCGCCAGCTAGGCACGCCATGATGATCTAATCGACGCGAATTACCCTTGAAATGCATAAGGTAGAATCCAGGTAACCTCATACGAGAATTGAATAACACCGAAAGAGTGGCTAAGGGCAGCTCGAGATAAGGAGCAACAATTCGTGTTTCACTATCATATACAGCCCTATCTTTGAATTAAGCGATGTAGAACGGTTAGTCCACAGTATTAAACCGTATGGTGAAAGTAGGTGGACTTCGGTTTAATACAGATTAAACAGTGATCTCCACAATCTACCGCTTAGCACTGAGTTAGCAAGCATTGTCCTTATGCGTAATAAACCTTAACCATGTGAGTGATGAACGTTCAGGCGTGAGTCACGCCGAGCTTATTCGCCTCAATCTGCATCAGATCAGAATGAGTCTTGATATACCTAACCTAGACCACACCACTTCTCCACCAAACTGGGTTCCACGAATAAGCCAATTGATCTTGGCCATGTCCATGTGAATGGCCGAGTAATCAGGGCGGATGGAATGCTAATGAGACATGTTCAATGTTCTGACTATCATCTTTCGCCAGAAGGGAGACGTTACTGGATAACTGGTCTTAGCTAATACATACAAATTTGTGCTCACTATTAAGAATATTGTATTCCTAAAAACGCTGAGACCAAGAAATCATAAAATTTAATGCCTAGCATGAAAACTGTCATCACAAGTAAGAACAACTTTAACTATTCCAAACGTTTAAATGACAGAGAAACATTGAAAAAGCCTTAACTCAGTTTGGATAATAGACTGATGAAGCGTAAAGGAAGATAGATCATGTCGACACCTAGCGCAACAATACATACGCCGTTGCAACGATTCACAATATTGGAATTTTATAACAGAATGCTGAGCTAAGTGGAGCTTATCATGTGGAACGAAGAGCATAACCAATTAATGTGCCAGATTGCTGAAATATTAAATTTTCAACTTATAATTTAAAAGCTTTCGTAAATGGACGGCTACATCAAACTTGAAGCTAAAACAGAAGTGACGAAATAAGTGCTATGCAGCTAAGAGCGTGGTAAATTAATTTGCAACCGGTAGTTAGCTACATGCGATAACACGCCAGAGTCTCACTGCCATTTCTATTTCCCTTTGTCATATATGTCTAGGCCTGGGAAACTGACAGTATCTTAGCACAAGTGCAGCCCATGGCATTGCGGCACTTTGCCTGGATCAGGTGTGTGGTTTAATATGTATGTATGTATGAAAGCACAAGCCTGACCCAGGCAAAGTGCCGCACAGTCAGAGACTGCACGGTGGCACATAATAAGCAGCAACACGAAGCATCAAATTGACACAGCACTGTTGAAGGTAACAATGATCCACGCGGTAAATTGAACACGAAAATTTGGCTCCAACGTGGTCGAATTCAATGAAAAATGGTTAATCGTCAAACGAAAATAGCTAATTGTCGATACAGAAAGCTATCGGTAACCATAAATTCTGAGCGCTTGAGAGGTACTGACGCGGAAGCAGCACATCGCTCAAATCGGAGGTTTAACCGAAAATCTGCGAGTGCGATGAACGTTGCAATAGTACGAGGAATGCAAAACAGACCTATTGCATAATAAAATGAGCAAAATTCTTGAGCGAATTGAGATGAACAAAATCTAGTGGAATACAGGAAATAACTAGGCACACCGGAAAGCATCAATTTTGGTTACATATAAGTAGTAAGTCACTAAATACTTGGCTAGGGATCATCACATGGAAACATGAAGATCAGATTCAGTGACCGCAAGGGGATATATCATAGGAAAACTTGCGACAACTTCTCTTGTGACTGTTCCGTCCCAATATTTTTTGCCAATAACTTTCCACAGCAAACCAATAATCAGAAAGCAGCTTAAATACAGGCTACCTCGTCAGGCAACATCAAGATGCCATTTAACAAAATCACATGTTCTCGTGGTGCGGAATTCAATGGCCGTGACGCGGACACCGGAGAAACAGATGTCTGAACACCACCCAAGTTGGTTGCACAAAAACTGTTCCAGGAAAGTGAATAGTTCAATTCTAGCCCATCATGTTGGTACGGACCACCGATTAAAGCCTGAGGATGTGGTTCTCTGTGGTTTACACGGTTTCCCACAACGTGTCATGACTTAGCTTGGGGGTTTCGTGGGTAATAGCCACCAGAATATTATGACCGACGTTATAAGTTCAGAACCGATTAGTTCATGATCTCATTATTAACGTTTGTTTGTTTTGTGCAGCTGGCCCCACGGGTGGATTAGCCGGCTTCATTGATGTCTCGGATCGCACCAGCCCACGCACGTCGATCGGAGGCGAGATCGTTGCAGATCGTGATCCAGTCTCGTTGCCACCTGCGAACTCCGTAGACGGTACGCAGACCCATTGAGACATCATCATGAAGTTTCTTGGGGGTAGTGTACAAGTGATGTCCCCAGCACCACTCGGTGTTTGTTCGAGTGCACCTCTCTAGCCTTTGCACAGCCAAGTGCAACCTACAAGGCAGCAGGGAGTTGGCGGATAAACGCGCTGTGCGCCAGTTATCTACCTACGGGACTTCTCTCCGGATTTGTCCTCGGGGTTTTCTCCCGAAGCCTTTCCCGCAATCGGGTGACCCACAAGGCAGTGGGGGTTTGGGGTCAGGGTTTTCCTTCCCCTAGATGGATTGCAGTAGCTGACGAGCTCCATCTGCCCGGAGCAAACTGGTTTTAAGGCGCCAGTCACCCGCCTTCGCCCCTTCTCCTGTCAGTAAGAGCAGTTCCGCCGGGCTTGTGAAAGCCACTCGTGCAGGCCAGGAGTTGGACTCGGTTGTCAGAGGCTATTTGAGACGCACGCCACGTGGGAGCATTTTATAGATAGTAGGTGGCTCATTCCTACTACCACCCCCGGCTGTGACAACCTTTGGAACGTGGGCAACATCGACCGAATGAGTTTAATCAATATCACGTGACAATTATTTCAGGGTAAAGCTTGATATTTATCACATTCAATACAATAATTCAATTTTCTGATGGGTGTATTGCAGGGCTTACAGCGAAATAAAGAAAAGGATATCATTCGTTTTTATTATGAATGTTGTTTCGACTTATTTGGTACAATTTAATGTAATTTATAAAGATGTTGTTGACAAATTAAGACAACAACGGTATTTGAAGAAATTATCGGTTCACGGACGGCTGGTTATTACAGGTAAAATGAAAACCACATTGCAATGGTTTCAAATCACATGAAAAGAGCGTTCCCAGTCATCCCAGCTGTTTGGTAACACCCTAAGGAATCGCTCCACTCGTAACAGACAGCATTACAAACAGTTTACCTGCAGAACAATAAGGTGAGAATCCCTCAGGTGCGAGGTTGTCCCCATGAATAACATTTGTTCTTGAAACGATGAAAATTGGACACAGACAAATTGATAGCGATTGTAATTATTAGGAAAAGCATTTATATGACAGTAATAACACATACCAAGTCTATGAAATACATAAGCTGGCACACCGATGGTGTGTGTGTGTGTGTGTTCGTACAAAAAGCAAATGAGAGGACGAAAGAAGGTCATTTCAAGCGGTAGATGCACTCTCGTGTTGCACTTCACCGTGTATGAGTAATTCAGACAATTGCGATGAAACTGGCTGAGTGAATTCCAAATGCGCATCAAAATCGGACAGGCACGCGAAATGTTCCGGCATCCAGTCCTTGAGCGAATCCAAACAAAGATTGAACCAACCGATCCACTCGTCACGTTCTTGGGTTGTATCCGCGCAGAGCAAGTGTCTGATGGGGATTTGGACAAAAAATCGGAAATAGCTTATGATTTTTAACGAATGGTAACCGATGCATCACACAATACGCCAAGTTTATAAATAAAAATGTTAGGAGCATTTTGTTTGTGCTATTAACACAGCAATGTGCGCGTAAAGGCAAACGATTGGTTGAGGGAAGTGTCATACACTTCAAGACAGGTTTCTTGAGTCTAGACAGATATAAAAGGATGAAATGAAAGTGAAATTCTAGCGTACTTTCGCCGGCATGTGTTTTTATTCCTTATCGGACATGAGATACTTCTGGGTCGATTCTTATCTCCGGGTTTTTAGCAGTAAGGGTGATATGATTTTACCCATTGGACAGGATACTGGGCTGCCGTAGTTATTCTCACAAGTATTGTTGGCACCCATATTACACCTGGTTACGGCGAGGAGCTGGGTTGAAATTTGTAACCGAGTGGGATTCGAACCAAGAGAGTTCGACTGAATGTGGAAGGTCATACCCACTTGGCCACTGTAGCTCCACTATCAATGGAGGATAAATTTGCTAATGTTGCCACCACGGATGTGCAGTCGTGCAGTACATCTGTGCTGTGCGGCTAACACCGTGCTAAATTGATTGGCCACTGGTAGTGAGCTGCATGCTGAAACACGCTGGAGTCTCACTACCATCTTTATTCTTTATTCTCGATTTCTCATATCTGTCTAGGCTTGGGCAATCTGACAGTAATATCGCCCACGTGCAGTCTCTGACTGTGCGGCACTTTGCCTGGATCAGGCTTGTGCTTTCATACATTATACATACATGGTTGCACACCAGGGTAATAACAGCACTACATGGAATGTAATTGCTGCAGGCGAGAAACTGGTCTATTTGCTCCAACAGTTTTCATGATGACTTCATTTTTATTTCAACTCTGAAAGTATAGAACCATGAAGCTTGAGTTTCTGGCATCTTATTTTTTGCTGAAATTGCAGCGTTGAGCCCTTTCTGGGACAAGAGGGCTGTTATTTTACCCATTAGAAAACTGAAGATTCGATGGGCGAGTCAGAAACCACTGCGACGAGGAAGAGCAGTGATTAAGCGGCGACTGAAAAATTGACTCGAACCCTCGTTTGATATGCTTCGTTTTCTGGTAAATACGGGGAACTATCTAATAAGCAAAGTTGGCCAAACTAATCCTAATTTAGGCCTCGCGATTAAAACCACGCGACGGAGATGATTACCAAGAACATTCACATAAGAAAACAGGAATGAATTGAGATGAGTACGAAATCCTAGTATTTAATCGATAAGGAAAAATGGCATGATCGATAGCAACAGTCCACAGACAGTGGAAATGTTGGAGACGAAGGTGATATCAACGAGTAAAATAATATTGCAACGCAAAACACAAAACGAGTAAAGCCATTGGTTTAGGATATCAGATTAATATAAAACACCAATATTTTCAGTTGCATTATTTGACCAACCTTTGTTCCAACCAACTGTAATCAGTTGATGCTCTGAACAAAATGCTCTCGTTATCCGCGGTCGAGTCCCGAGAAGCTGCCACAGAGGCAGAAAGCCAATCGGGTTCGATCGCGCGCAAAGATCGCATGAAAATGGTGTTGGCACGAGCGCAGATACGACCGGGAGCCGGGACAGCACGAGGAGCTGCCACGTGACGTAAATCGATCTGACCAAGCGACCCAACTGAAGGATCACACGAAGCGCGTTGCTCGTCTTCCGGGTAGCGCCAAAATCGCAAATGACTGGCCCTCAGCTGGCACCAATATCGGCGCCAAACACCAAGACCACCGACTTCTTCGAACACCGTCTCGTAGAGGAAAAGAATACACCCGATAGACGATGAAAGCAAAATAATGTTTAAATTAAAATATAAAGGTGGCAAAGCTTCGCAAGCGAGTAGAGGTTAAGCAAACATTCCAAGAAGTGTTACTAACCAGTGTGATATCTGATTCCGGAGAATCCAGCCAGAAAGACGTGCCTCGTCGACTTTGCGTAAACCATGTGATGGTTTGGCCACCACAAGATTTACGCCAATCGGGATGTGGCGTCGCAAAAAGAATCAATTTCGGAAGACGGTGGTCCGGCATCAGTAAAATGTAACCCAACTAGCGCAGCCTATGCCGGTTGATCTGCTTATCTATATCTACATTACTGAAACATTACTGAGAATCCAGCGTGTTTTCGCATGCAGCTCACTACCGTTGGCCAATCATTTTAACACGGTTAGCCGTACAGCACAGAAATGCTGTACGATTGCACATCCGTGCGATTACTGCCGGAGAGCATAGTTGCGTATGCGACGGTGACACCTAAATCCAAAAAAACTGCGGACACATCGGTTGTCAAATACTTGGAGACGCCGAGTGTGCTCTTTACGTAGGGCCAAAGTTTCACACCCATACAGCAATGCAGCTTGAACTGTAGCTTTTTAGCAGTTCTAATATGTGACAAAGAATACAAATGTGGCCAGCACAGCCTCTGTAGAACGGAAGCCGGTTTGCTGCTCTCGGATCTGTGACTCCCTATGCGATGTTAATATTCGAAGGCATATGGAGTGAGTCAATGTGGATAGATATGATACACTCTTTTCATAGAGACGTTGCGAGCCGAGCCAAACATAATCTCCTTCTCTTCAACCCATCGAGATAAGCGTACCCGTCCAACCATGGCTAAGCCACACTTCCAATTTAACGGCTGATCGCCAGCCATTGTTACATTCCAGAGGGTTAATTTATATCACCACTATATCTTCGTGGTGAAGAAAGTGAAGATAAGCAATGGACATATTGGCCGCACGGATCTGAATAAAAATGTTAGCAACAATATTACGATTGAATAAGGTGGACAATTAGAGTTAGGTACAAGTGAATAGGCAACACACGTTAATCACTATGGGATGCACAGACTCCCCACAGAATGGGGTTCGCATGAATAAGTGTGCCAGATTAAAATTCGAAAATATGTGAAAAACACAAGTTCTAACATATAATACTAAAAGAATGTAAAGAAGGCGTTTTGTTTACGAAACAAACAACTGTTAACAAGCAGGTATCGATCAAAACCAGCGCTAAAAAATAAAACGCAACCTTGGTGTAAGTTTAGAAACTGGTTAGTCCGTTTTGAGAATTCGGCAACATTTCAGTGAAACACTGAAATCGTGAAACCCTAAGCTTTTGTATAAATGAGGAACAACATCAAATATTCAACAACAGAAGATTCAAAAAACAATGGTAATAACAGCGGAACACCGTTAGTATCGACACTAAACTAACATGAGATCGTTGTGAGTACAGTAGATATAGGTTGCAAGTGCATTCGCCCTAGCGGATACTATGGCTTTATTTGATATATACACTACTCATTAGTAACAAACTTAGTAAACTTACCAAAAAACCACGCATCAACACCCGCGCTTCCAAGTGAACTGCTGCGTTCAGCAAACCAGCAAAACCGGTTAGTGGAGTGGATCGTGGTAGCCTCGGTAGACGCAAAGGTAACTTATCATGGTCGCCAGGACATTTTGTCCGGTTAGCTGGGTCGTTTGAACGAAGTTGGCCCAGCAACAGATCGTCGTGGTAACGGATATCGACGGAAGAGAGTAAAGTGAATGCTGAAAAAGCAAACGCGCGAATAAATGTTTAGACGATATGATGATATTTTGCGGTGGGCATACTAAGATATCTTTCAATTCGTTTATGAGTTACCTGCCTTTTATAACCCATTTGTGTTAATTTCATTCTGTCATTTAACATTGAGATATCCATCCATCATCATCATCATGAAACACTCTGCATCATACACTCAACTTATAGCATGGACCGAAATACCGCAATGTCGCCATAGACAGCGAGCGTTCGTGAACGCTACACCCGCCTTGTGTACAAGCTGTGAGATCTTGCATTTGATACAACTGCCTAGTTAAAAGGAAATATCGACTAGTTCTAAATTGACATCAAATACAGTTAGACTTAGTAGAGATCTTCTGCAGTCCTGAGTAAGTGTTCTACACTTGTTAGGTGCAAAGCGCATGCATGCTGGAGACCGAGTCAGGAATACGATGCTTTCGAAATATGAACATCTTTTATTCATCTACTTATCTATCTGTCTGCTTAACTGTTTACTCATTTACTGTGTAGGTTTTAATATTATTAACTGCTACCTTATTTCAACCATAACCATTTTATATTTTAGTTTGCACACCAGAATTTCGAGACGGTTAAAACGTAATTCTCGACTTGCTCACGGATGCGCAATCGCACAGTACTTCTGTTCTGTGCAGCTTACACCGTGCAAAATTGATTGACCACCGGTAGTGAGTTGCAATCTGAAACACGCAGGAGTCTTCCTACCATTTCTATTTTCTTTCGCATATCTGTCTAGGCTTGCGTAACCGGACAGTATCTTAGCATACGTGAAGTTTAGGACTGAGCGGTATTTTGACTGGATCAGGCTTGTGACTTTATACCATAATTCGAGTCTTCGTCTGCTCATATTCTGGCCTATTTGGATAACTTAGCATTGCAGTCATAACATGTATGCATATATGCATGCATATGTCAATCCTTCTATTTAACTAACCAGTTGTATACTTATAAGTTCAATTATTCATAGTATTTACCAGAATGTTTGTTTTGATTTAACAACGAAGTCGACGGGGACATGAAACTCGCAGTGGGAAGACACGCAGTCAATGCGTTCCCGGTATGATCTCGCGTAGCGACAGCAGACGAAGGTGGCCCACGGTCCTTTTTTGAGCGAGTGGAACTCTTCGGAATCAGCGGGGTGGAATTCCCACGTGGCGTATCCTTCGCATTCGAATGGGAACGCAAGAAACGTGGAGAATCAGCAGTCGGACTAAAAGAAACATCATCGGATCCGATGCGCAAGCAGTAGATCTCCAGCGTTATCGTGAAATCCGGTCGAAGGGGAAAGATCTGTCGAACATGGTTGAAAAATGCATGATAAAACAAGTATACTGGAACTCGGCTACATGTCCAAAGTAGAAAAGCAGGGGCGAAAGCAGAACAGTAGCATTAGTAGAGGTGAAAACATCCGTCAAGTAGGCGCAGTAAGATCAGGATCCGCATGAGCTTGAATCAGTGGAAGAATAGTAAACAAGCGCATGTGGATCCTGATCTTACTGTCATTACCTGATGAGTGCCAACAGCAAAAAACCGGTCGTGGTTTATATGTGTGATGGGAATGCATGTAAATGGACAGTTTTGTTCATGATGGGGGTTCATGGGGTTTAAACCCTAGCTACACATGTGATTAAACAGGCTGGTCGTAACAACCAAATCCGACGTTTATCAGCGGTTCATTAGAATTTCAGAAAAAGAAGTAGCAATATTGGTGGTTGTATCGCATAACGGTGACAGTAGTGATTTAAACCACAGAACACTTATACTAGGAATGATTTAAAGAATAGCCTATCACGGGGTATCACTTTAAACTTTTTATTCGCCATAAACTGAAACTGAAGATTAGGTAAAGCGAACAAAAAATTAATCTCACGTCAATATCAGACGGAAGATCCACATAGACCGTCGGTTTACCAAATCCCAAAGGAACTTCGTTGGCCGGCATCACAGTCACAAGTTCAGAGTGGTACAGTCGTCCTTCACCGCGACATCTGCAAATGGACGCAAGTGATCAAAATAAAAGACGGCTGAACAGACGATGAAACGCTCAAGGAACGACAAAAACAAACGAGACAATTCGATCTGTCCGATCAAGACAAACGAAAACAGGTTGAAATCCCATATCGTACATCACAAAATCACCGATGCTTAGAAAAAATAAAAAAGCACAATTCTAGAGTTACACTGGATCGTTTAGCATGTAAGGAGATCGTTCTTCCTCTCCTACCTTTTCTTTTTTGCTTCATGACGGACGAAAGGATTACAGCAAGTCCAGCTTCTGGCTTGCACGAGCGGCTCCCCGAGCCAGGAGGAACTACTTCTACGAACAGGAGAAGGGGCGAGGATGAGTGACTGGCGCCGGAAAACCAGTTTGCTTCGGGCAGATGGAGCTCGTTAGCCTGGGAGGGCATTTCATCTAAGGAAAGGAAAACCCTGATTTTCAACCTCCGCTGCTTTGCGGGATATCCGATCGCCTTGCAGGTCGTACTTGGTTGTGCAAAGGCTAGAGAAGCTGACTCGAACAAACGCCGAGTGGTGCTGGGGACGCCGCTTTGTACCCAAAGTTCCAAGAATCTTCAATGAAGCCGACTCATCCTCCAGGAGGAGATAGTCGCACAATAGTAAAGTAAAGTACTCAGGCAAAGGAATACGCCCAACTGAGCCTAGCGATACGGTGAGTTTCTTCATTCCAACGCGGCACGTCTTGGACTGGCCACCCGGTTGTTTCTCCCAGCTTCTGCGAATAAGGCGTGGTATGGTAAACGGTGAGGAGGCATTCTTAAAACATGTCCCAACCATCGCAACCTCAAAAACGTACAATTATATCTTTTAACTAGACCTTTAGATATTTGCGTTTCATCGCTACACCGCTGGCCTGCCGAAATACCTCACCGTGGTGCCAGCTGGTTGAGTTCGGTTCTCCGGGCTCAGCGGAGGATTCGGCAGTGGAGTTTAAGGGCGTGGTGGGTTTTCCCCTGGCAGGCGTTCTTCCTATGAAAAGCTGTAGAAATCTAAGGACCGGACCACACGAGGCGAATGTGACTCGCCACATCAAAACTCACTGCCACTTGTTTAATTCAAGGACATTGTATGGGGAACAAGCGGAATCTGCGATCACCAACCAAACAACGGGGTTATCAGGTTCCAAACTGCAGAATTCCTCAAAAGGGCGTACGAAGCGCTATGCCGGTCGCCGACCATCGTTACGCCCGAACTGTTTTGCCACAC
Source organism: Atriophallophorus winterbourni (assembly GCA_013407085.1). Lineage (NCBI taxonomy): Eukaryota > Metazoa > Platyhelminthes > Trematoda > Plagiorchiida > Microphallidae > Atriophallophorus > Atriophallophorus winterbourni. The sequence continues at coordinate 26,928 of JACCGJ010004860.1, forward strand.
TACCATGTGGGTAAAGCCAATGCGCAAGGGTTGGGAACCCCACGCGAAATCTCACATAGTTCGATATAGGCAGTCGGGTAGTATTACGCCTATGATTAATCCTTTTTCCATGTATTGTACACTTCATTGTTTTGTTTAACGGCACCATATTAAAGTGTATAAGAATGCGTTAAACCTGGAATCACTCCGTGATCGTTATTAAAGTCACATTTTGTTTGCAAGATTTCCATTGTTTCAAAGGTCACTTAATCTCAATGTATACATCTGACGCAGACAAAGTGGACAGCTGAAAGCGGAATGTAAACGCGGGAGAAATGAGCTAAACAATGCATAACTAAAACTCGCGTTCAACAATAGTCACATAATAGGCAACTTCTTGGAAGGTTTTAATTATTTGTACGTAGTATGGTATACATGTATGTATGAAATCTGAAGCCTGAATCCAGGCAAAGTGCTGCATAGTCATAGACTGCACATGGGCTAAGATACCGTCAGGTTGCCCAGGCCTAAGAAGAAAAGAAAAATGGCTTTATTCGAGTACACGAATTTTCAGCTAACACGGATATGAGAAATGAAACCTGTGATTAGTGGGAAATTTTGTCCCGACTGTGTCGTAGTTACGTTGATCTTGTCTTTGATGCTTATTGCTAATTGAATTTTGGATCTAGTGGCATAGGTTCAAAACCGAATTTGGAAAATGCGCCAGAGCAAAAACAGAGTGAAATTGTAAGTCCAAGCCAGTTTCAATACAAATGATTTCATAGCCAGTAGCTAACAACCGGCTCAAATCTTATCCAGTTTTGGGTGTAATTACTCGGCACGTTACATTTGCCGTAAGTTATGACAGGAACAAATAAGTATACTTACTTCAGCACTGCCACGAGATGGTAGCGCGTCGCAAAAGAAAGCATCGCGCCAGAACGTTCGAGTGATGCCAATTGTTCCGTCGCCACTACGACATAGCCACGACCGCTGGTGGGGTCGCCAGATTTGTGGAACGGTTTCAATCCCAGACGAACAGCATCCAAGTGCAAACGCGCGCGAATCGGTTTACCTCGAGTCCGTGGAACAAGTACGCGTGAGCCACGGTGAAGTAGCGTTAATTCCTCCATTAAAACTTGACGGCGTTGGCCTATGGGGGGAATAGCTTGTCAATTTACACGGAGAGCCAATCGGTGGTGAATGATCGCTAGAAACTTACAAGCAATGAGCAACAATCGACTTGCTTCGACAAAAGCAAACGATCCGGGGTCTGCATAGCGATTCACATGGCTGGAGTCAACCTGGGACACACAAGTTCGCTTCGAGCGTTTGGGAGTAGGCTGTGTGTGGCTCGTTGAGCTAAGTGAGGCAGAGTGCTGCAAGGCAGCACTCGCTTGGAGAATCACATCACATTCGGCTTGTATCAGCTTCGGTAGTTCTGCCAAGCGTTCAATGCGACGTTCTGATTCAACCGCTTAAGTGTGAAAATAAAAGTAGAACATTTTTTAACAGAAGGATAACGTCGTTAATTGGTTTAGAGGAAGAATAAAAGGCAAAATGCATAAAATATGTTTTCAGAGGCAAAATAAATGATATTCTGAAGCCAATCCATGCTATTGGGTTGGTAAAACGGCAACGCAGGCCATTGGCATTGACACAAGTCCGTTTGTTTCCATACTACACGATGTACAAATGTCGTATTGCTGTAATACACCGTACTAAATTGATTTATCATAGGTACTCAGCTGCATGCTGATACACGTTGGAGTCAGACTGCCATTTTCTCTTTCTCTCTTGTATCAGTCTAGGTTTGAACAACCTGACAGGATCTTAGCCCACGCGCAGACAGTGACAGTGCAGCACTTTGCCTGAATCCTGTCTTGTGATTTTATACATTTGTTTTTCTAAACAAAGTGCACATAATATCAAAAAATCTTACCAGGAGATGACATGACGCCTAAACAAATTGCCGGGCGGGTTGGAGTCACACGATCATCATCCAGAAGAGCAGCAGCTAAAGATTGGCTCCGCCGGCGACTAGATGAGGACCGCCGCCGAAATGACCCACGGCTACCGGATCGGGAAATACGGCCTCTCGAGTGGGAGTCACTGTGAAAACTGGTTTCAGGATCTGAGCATACAGCATCACCGCCATCAACATTCACATCTGATGATTCTGAATCGTTTGTTGCAGATAAGTCCAGTTTGCATCCAGCAGCTGCCTCTTCCAAAGCAGTATCGAGTAACTCTGACAGTTCTGAATCTGTAAAAAAAACAAGATACAATAACATGACGAAGCAGAAGAAAAGGCTTCACGACATTGCTTTCGTAAAGCTCCAAACAGTGCTCGTTAGCCGAAACAATGAAACAGGCGATGCTTGCAGATATGCTTGGAGGAAATCTTAACAGAGGATAGTTTCAACTTCAGGTAAGTTCTATGTTGATGCTGTAGCGGGAACTCAAATCGCTTAGTTTAAACAGGACAAATAATTTAGGTAATGAAGGAATCAAAGTTTGAAAGTTTGTTTCAAGATAGGATGAGGTCTAAATAGCAAATAACTGATGGTCAAAAAGTAATGAAAAGATTATTGAGAAATTTTCAATTACCAGCATTCTCCCCATCTTCATCACTAAGGATGGCATCTTCGACGGTCGATGACATTTGAGAGCATCGCGAACGCCTGCGGTTGCGACTGGCACCATTGAGCGAGTCCACATCACTGTCTACCGTGGCTTCAGAAGCCGTGTCTCCAGGGGCAGTTCCCGGAGGTGGCTCAAAAGTTACCGAACGCTGACGTGGAAGTTTTTCTTGGCAATCCACATCCGACTCTTCGTGAGCGCGTTTGGACCCAAATTTCGGCCGAGAGTAATACGCATTGGAGTATGCTGCAAAATTATAAAGTTTCAAGTAGAAAAGGGAATGAAACAAATGAACTACTTCTTGGTCATTTACTTAGAAAAAATATAGGAGGTCGTTACACAAAAGTTGCAACGACACAAATACCAAACAATAATAATTGTGGTACAACCGGTTGTGGAACTGCTCAGTTCGACGAAAAGTTAGCGCGGGTGAGCAGGCTAGCGCTACAGTGAATGATGTTAATAAGTATATGTTGGGAACTAGTTAGTCTCATCGCTATGACAAATTGAACACTAGTATTTGCGTGGCACAGAAGAATAACACAATATTTGCACGAATACAAGTTTCCCTTCTAGGGAAATGTGAAACAAAATGCAGAAACACCCATTTTAAACGTATATGAACGGTATAAGGTTGATTGCTCTCGACTCCCGAACATACCTGAAGGCTTAAAATGTCCGGGTGGATAAGCGGATAAAGAAAACTAAAATTTCAATCATTCTAAACGTTATCCAAAGCCCCGGAACACTAGATTATATTCCGATAGAGTTATCGGGCGCGTCCTATAAAGCACAGTCTCTGCGTTCACGAAACTTGCCTTTGACCGTACTTGACATCGAGCCAGTCAATGAAAAACATGGCGGTTAACTGCGTACCGTAGAACGCGTTCAAAGTTCGGAACGTGATTGGATGATGATCGTCAAAAATCTCGGCGTGATTCAAGACGGTGATCAAGCTGGCTAATCCAGCCATGGAGCCAACCGCATATGTATGTATATGTATAAGAGCACAAGCCTGATCCAGGCAAAGTGTGCACAGTCATAGACTGTACGTGGACTAAGATGCTGTCAGGTTGCCCAGGCCTAGACAGATATGAGAAAAGAAATTGAAGTGAGACTCCAGCGTGTTTCAGCCTGCAGCTCACTACCGGTGGTCAATCAAATTAGTACGGTTAGAAGCGCAGAATAGAAGTACTGTACGATTGCACATCCGTGCACATTGTGCATCCTTGCACGGTGACTAAATTTGTCTATTGTATATACGTGACAAAATAATAATTGTGAAAGTAGATCCATAAAATCTGTAATCATATAACTGAATCACGGAGTAGCATGAGCGGAAATGTTAAGTATCAACTGGTTTCATAGTGGCATGAAGAAAACCTCGATTTGCCCAAAGAGCAGTTCATCTAACATAAAAAGTAATCATTCTCCAGAATAACGAACAACGTAACTCCTGCTTATCGTCTGAAAGGAAATATGATAAATGAATAAGAGTGGCTTGGACAGCCAATGAGTAACGCACGATTGTTTGTTGAATCCGATTCCTTTGAGTTTGAATCTTCAGTTTGCAAAGAGTTGCGTTCTGGCGATATTGCAACAAGATTCGAAATAAGGATTTCTTGAGGTGGCTGTAATAGAAAATATAAAATCATCTCTGCAATATACTTTGTGATAATCAAAAAATAGACCTCTGGTTTACCTCCATGGGAGTTGGTGCAGCCAAATCACCCGAAACTGGTTTCCCTAAAGTCTCAGAAGCATCAAAAGGGAACTGAATTTCACTGGGGGAAGGTGGCGGAGGTAGGGGTAAATCTGTCTTTTCCTGTTCCGGTTGTGCAGCGCCACAACGCCTTCGTTTACGCAATTCGTCTAATTCAGCGAGGCGTTCCAATCGCTCGCGTTCACCTTGACGTAAATTACTTTGCGGAACATCTATTTGATGGGTTTGTCCAGGGGGCGGAATTTCTTTGAGAACAGTCTGTTTTGGAGATATAATTCTTTCTCGTGCAATGACTCTGTTGGGCTGATTAGGGATTTAAAGTAAACAATGGAAATGTAATGCAAGTCAATGAAAATGATGGATATACGTCTATGTTATCCTTGGTAGGTACTCGGGGCATATATATATATATATATATATATATATATATATATATATATATATATATATCGATATATATATAGATATATTATATTATATATATATATATATATATATATATATACAACTTGACCCCGGTAGTAAGTATTAAGTGCTTAGCTGCCACAGAACTATGACACGATAAATGTCTGAAGTGATGGGGAATGGCTGCTAAAACTGTATGGTATGATGGTATGAAAGCACAAGGCTGATCCAGGCAAAGTGCATCACAGTCAGAGGCTGCACGTGGGCTGGGATACTGTCAGGTTGCCCAGGCCTTAACATATATGACAAAAGAAATAGAATAAAAATAGAAAATAAAATAAAAATAGAAATGATAGTGAAACTCCAGCGCGTTTCGCAATGCAGCTCACTACCGTTGGCCAATCAATTTAGCACAATGTTAGCCGCGCAGCACAGAAATGCTGCACGATTGCACAACCGTGCACTGTAGAAGATTAACAGAGGTATATTGGGATGCGGTGATTACACTTCTTATCCATATACCTTCCTGATATGCGCGCTACTGCTCGTGTACGAAGGCTTTGGTTTCTAAATTACAATGCAGTATAATTCTTTGGGTCACGTTAAGGTTTATTCTCCGTGCGACGGTAAAGTACAAAGTATAATTCACAAACATAAATGTTTCAGTTTTGGGTTGTGCTTTGCATGGATGGCAACGTTCTGTTGCTCCATAGTAAGGCGAAGCAAGCATTGATCTAACGCAAAGACATGTTCAGCAAATTCACTTAATAATATGTGTCTACAGAGAACTTATTCCAATATCTGAACCGAGTTATAGGAAAGGATGGGACCGAGACTATAACGTAATACAATGGTTTGTGTACCTGTATGACCCATTGAGCTATATTGGGCGACATCCATTATGCGCCAACAGAGCTAATCCTACCAGGAATGTCGATGAATAGAGGTTAGACAATGATGATGTGTATGTATGAAAGCACAAGCCTGATCCAGGCAAAGTGCCGCACAGTCAGAGACTGCACGTGGGCTGTGATACTGCCAGGTTGCCCAGGCCTAGAGATATATGACAAAAGAAATAGAATGAAAATAGGAATGGTAGTGAGACTCCAGCGTGTTTCAGCATGCAGCTCACTACCGGTGGCCAATCAATTTAGCACGATGTTAGCCGCACAGCACAAAAATACTGCATGATTGCACATCCGGGCATTAGAAAAACTCGGTCTCGACTCATCGCTAGGACTTTGTAATGAAAGGCACCCCCTATTTCGCGCTGAGCAACCGATAATATCGCGCCTACACGCAACTGTGAAAATGCAGATTAAATAACAGATCATGTGCACTCACACTCTCTGCTTACACTACTTTTAATAATTTCACACTGCACATAAACTTTTAACAATCGTTTTTCGTATTTGTATAGTATACTATCTAGCCTGGCAGTGGTGCAGCATTTTAATCAAGGACTCTAAATTTAATGGTTATGTTAGCTGAAGAAACGAATGCGCGTTTAGGTCGTCTATCTTTCAACGAATATTTCTTGGGTTAAAGTTTTGGTCTTGAGTGTCATCGAAATGATAATGGCGAAATAATACCATGATTGTGATCAGAACACAGGCATTATTTAGCCGGCTCTAACTTCGCCATTCGAGGAGCCAGTATTACAACCCGGAGATCTTTGTACACGGCCTTGTTAACGCAAATTTACCGAATCGCTATCTGCTACTCATAGCGAGGGTGTGCTAGATTGTTACTCATACTGAGACATTTGACTGGAGTCAGATTATGTGTTGGTCGGCGTTAAGCTATCAGTGCGATTGACGGAAGACCAAGAAAGCCTGAAAGGCAGCTGAATGCGGCCATGTTTATCAGGGAGTTTCAACTTGAGGCTGCAACTTTCTGAACTTCCCAAAGATAGTATCGATGAGCAATGGATTGGGATACATACCTACTTGAAAATAGCCGCGTTGACCAGTTGTCTTATTATACGCAAATTAGTTGCCATTTGACGACCGACCGGGAAATTTGGTGGAGTTCTAAGGCTACGGAAATGGAACTGTATTGGCTGTAGGCAATTTCAGAAAACTCACCAGAACTAATGACAGCGGTCGGTTAGGCAAGAGGCAATACGTGAGGCATATGGTTCGTCAGTTTTAACATGGACAGTTGCAAGAAGCGATGGGTAGAGCACTTTGAGATACCGTTTAACCGGCCTTCTTCACACACTGAATTTGGCGATACAGAACACTGTACCCCATGAGTGATCTCGCTCGATGATCCAACTTAATTGGAGATCTACAATGTACTCAGGAATCTTAAGCACCATAGAGTCTTGGCACCGTTACTTTAAAAGGATTGTGGTTGTGCATTATTGTGCAAAATTCAAGCGCTGTTCGCCAACATATGGTCATAGGAACGCCTTCTGATTTCATGTAGAAAAACAGTAATTGCTCCGTTTCCAAAAAGGAACGGTGCGATTCTTGTATGGTATGGTATGAAAGCACAAGCCTGATCCAGGCAAAGTGCCGCACAGTCATAGACTGCACGTGGGCTTAGATACTGTCAGGTTGCGATTCTTGTGACAATCACTGATGTACCAGTTTTATTTCACTGGTTATCAAAATACTGGCCTCCAGCTGGTCTTGTTTCAGACGCGTGATCCGTGGTGATGATAATGTTTAAACTTAACAGAGCCAAACCGTAATGATGGAAAACAACTCATTCCCTCATTAACGAACTCTTCTTCTGGATAGAGAACAGAGGGTCGAGTCCATGTGAACAGTATCGGTTTGAACTAGCGACATAGTCCATGAGAACATCAGCTGAAGAAATTCTGTCCAGTGTTGTACAGCTCCCCAGTGATTTCAGGCAGTACATTATCCACAAGTTGCTTGAACAGGTTTTCAGATTTTGCTGCGACAACCTCATCCGGAAGCGCATTCCACAAGTTAACAACTTTTGTTGAGAGCATAAATTTTGTGTTAGGTGTATTGCCTTTTACTCTTGAAGCTTTAGAGCACAAGCACGGTTTTTTTAGCCGGTCATGATGGAAAAACTTAAGCAGTTCCTCGCCATAGACTCCTAGTAATATCCGACGAGTTAGTAGCAAATCGTAGTGCACACGCCGAATACTAAGCGACATGAGGTTGGGGTGTTGAACTAACACTTCGTGCTGACCGTCAGACCAGTCTTTTCATTCAGACGAAAGAAGTGGATTAGCTAGCGCACGTATCGCACCGCATTAAATGGTATATCATGTTTTAACACACTGAATTGAACCCCGTGCTAACGCAACCGGTGGCTTAGGTTAACATTAAATCAGTGCGCAATGGCATATACAATAATCTATAATTATTATGATTGTCTCAGAAAATGGAACGTCAACGCTTATCGGCAGCTTCAAGGAAGCTTTTAAACATAAGGTCAAATCTCAAGTTATAAATAAAGATGAAAACTCAAATCAAATACTAGAGAAATACGGATTTTATTGCAGAATAGAAAACACGGAATTAAACACAAAAGACAGAAATCTGAGTTACCTTAGGAAATGCTTTAGGTGTATTATCATTAGTTTTCTTCATAAGTTGTTCCCACCTCGCTCTTTGGGCAGAGACAGACGTCAGAGATAAATTTGCCAAGCTTTCCTAAAAATAATTGATAACGAAATATGCTACTCTGTGAATTTCTCTGGGCTGAATATTCTTATTCATAACTTTGAGTTGTCGAAGTAATTCAAATGGATGGCTCAAATCGTCTTCTTGGGCGGCAATCTGGTGATGAAAATTAAAAAGGCTTACTTCAATGGCTAGTTGATCTAATTTTTCCTTGATGTTGCGCTGGATATCTTGAACACTACTTAAACGAGTATGAACAAAGAAATGTAATACCTAGTCATCCGATTATTGAAACCAACCTAGGCGCCTTTTTCATGAAACTCTATTGTTCGCGACCTTGAACGCCTTTATGTCAAGTTCAAGTTCAAGTTCAAGTTGCACAGGGCTGAAGGTGGCTAAAAGCCAATCACGCGCCCGGATTTCCTTCGAAGGTATGCGGTTGAGCACCCGGCACTTCGATATCGAGTATACCGTTCGTACTTTTCACACGTTCTTGCTTCCGAATAACTGGAAAGCAAGGTAGGGTTTCTCTTCACCAGCACGGTGAGAGGTCAGCTATCCAGGAAACAATGCAATAATATGCGTGAACAATGTGTGGTGTATGAAATCACTAGCCTAGTTGAGGTGAAGTGAAACACAGTCATAGACTGCATGTGGGCTAATTTACTGTCAGGTTGTCCAGGCCTAGACAGATATGATAAAAATGTAAAAATACGTTTTTTTGTTTTTTATAAAGTTTTTTTTATTAGACAATATGCGGAAATATGATAGACCATTTAACGTCTAATTCCCTTTTAAAGCTCAACACATTTGGGAGGCTTACTATACAATCTGGGAGCTTGTTCCAGAAGTTGAACACACGGTTGCTGAAAAAGTGCTCACGTGCCAGCAACCTGGGCCTACTCTTAAGAAGTTTCATGGAATTACCTCTTGTAGCTGCTTTAGGTGCAAGTTTAAGGATCTCAGTAATATTATCACCTGTAAGACCCTTTAGAATCTTGAAGGCTTCTATCAGGTCACCTCGCAGCCGCCGTCTCTTTAGTGAGAACAAACCGAGGTCCTTGAGTCTAGCCTCATAAGTTTTACCTGCCTGACCCTCAACCATCCTAGTCGCAAGGCGCTGGACCCTTTCGAGACATGCTATATCCTTTTTTAAGTACGGTGCCCAGGATTGAACGCAGTACTCCAAGTGAGGCCGCACGACTACTTTGTATAAGGGGATGAAGATTGAAGGTTTTCGGCAAGATAACGCTGAGCGAAGTCTGAACAATTCTCTGCGAGCCTTGTTTGCAGCTTCGGCACATTGAGTAGCCTATTTAAAATCGCCTGTTATAGTAATGCCAAGATCCTTCACTTTCTGAGCAGCCGCTATTCTGATAGTTCCTTCTCCAACTTCTAGTTGGGTTGTCGCTAAATCAGTCGTCAGAAGACAGCTCTTCCCCAGGTTTAGTGGCAAGTCCCAGGTCTTTGTCCACTCGATTACTTTTTCTAAATCAGAGATAAGCGTATCTCTACTGTCGGTTCCTAGGATCTTAACATCATCAGCAAACAGGAAGCAGCGTGAACTCAAGCACGCTGCCAGGTCGTTTACAAAATAAGAAAAAGTAATGGACCAAGCACCGAGCCTTGAGGCACTCCACTGAGAATCAGTGATTCCTGCGAGCACTCCCCTGCAATTCTAACATAGTTAGTGCGATTAGTTAGGAAGCTGTCTAACCATCGATGTAGGTCACCTGTGACGCCACACATACTTAGTTTGTGCAGAAGGTACCTATGGTTCACCGAGTCAAATGCCTTTTGAAAATCAAGATAGCAGACTTCGACTACTCTCCCTTCATCGAGGCGTAATGTCACTTCGTCCAGAAAGCTTAGAAGATTGGTTAGGCAGGACCTTCCTTTCCAGAATCCGTGCTGGGCATCGGATAGTAAGGAATTGGCTACCAAATGTTTACATACCTGGTGCCGAATGATTTTTTCCAAGCACTTGCAAAGAATGCTTGTCAGGCTTACTGGCCTGTAGTTGCGTACATCTGAAATGGGACCCTTTTGTATATGGCTATTACCGCCGCTCGTTTCCAATCATCCGGTAGTATACCCTGGAGTAAGGTAGCTTCGAAAAGATTTCTGATTGCAAGGCTAACTATATTCGCGAGCGGTTGAAGAATAGCCGGATGTATGCCGTCGGGGCCAGCCGACTTAGTTTTGTCCAGCTGCGACAGAACTGTGGTGACCATTTCCTGATTAACCTCCACCGAGCTTAAAGGAGGTGCTCTGCACTCGTGAGTTTCTAAACAGTTACCTGAATCGCGCCGATAAACACTGCAGAAGAATGAATGCAACGCATCGGCTTTTTCCGGTGCAGTCAAAGCCGTATTGCCATCGTCCAGCACTAACGTACCTATTTCTTCTCTAAATGATCGCTTGGACTGAACATAGCCATAAAAAGCTTTCAAGTTAATCTTTGCTTTTTTGGCAAGTCGGGATTCGAAGTCCGTTTTAGCTTTCCTTTGCAGCGCAACAGCTGAATTTCTGGTCTGTATGTACTGCAGTCTAGATCTGTGAGTTCCACAGAATTTGTACGCCCTCCAGCTACGGTCACGACATCTAATAGCCTTGCGAATAGACGCGCTCCACCAGGGTGGTTTTCCTCGCGTTCTCACTGGTTGTAGAGGAGCAAAATCATCCTGTAGTTGTAAAAGGTGCCCTTTTATAATATTCCACCTGATTTCTACACTAGGTTCTAATTCGTCTGGTTCCCAACTTAGATTCATTGCTCTAGTTTGTAGTTGGACGATGTCCATTCGACCAAAGTTGCGGGACATCTTTACTTGAGGACTAGGATGCACTAAAGTCCAGTCAAGAAGAATTACAGCGTGGTCGCTCTTGCCTAGTGGCGAAAGGTATTTGATTCCATAAATATCTCTTTCATGAGACGATAGAACCAAATCTAAAGTTGACGGAGTATGTCCTGTCCTAAACCTTGTATGTTCCCTGACATGTTGATAAAAGGCCCCGACATGAAACCAGTCTAGATATTGCGACTCAACTGACCCTGGTGAAGAAATTTCAGTACGCCAATCAATGCCCGGGAGATTGAAGTCTCCGACAATTAGTAATGCGTTGCATTGCCCTTTTAGTACTTCCAATGTGTCCATCAGTAATTGGTCGTCTAATGATGAAGCGGTCGGGCTTCTATAAGCACATGCAAGTGCCAGTCTTCTTCTAGCGACAGTAAGAAATACCGATGTTAGTTGGATTGAGTGAGAAGCGATCTTTATCGATGTCTCACTGTGGGGGAGATCTTCGTTTATCATAATTGCCACTCCCCCTCCCGTAGCACCAGTATCCTTATCCTGACGATAGATGGCATACTTAGTTGATACAAATGACGGAACATGATCATCTGGTTTTAACCATGATTCGGAGATGGCAATTATGTCGACCTGGTTTTCCAGTGCAGCAAGCTGCAGCTCACCCCATTTATTACGTATACTGCAAGCATTTGTGTACAGTACACGGGTATTTCTATTCTGCGCACATTTTAAACTAACTTTACTCGGGATGGGAGCACCCCGTTTTTTGAAACCGGAGAAGTTGATAAGTGGCTAGACTGCCATGTCAGTTCAGTTCAGTTTGGTTTGCACAGGACAGTATGTGGCTAACGAGTCAATCGAGCGTCCAGATTTCTTTCAATGGTATGACACGAAAAATCGTGCACCCCTTCAAACAATATCTTCACAAAACTCCTCTGGTGGAGTAACGATATCAATCCTTTTGATGACTGGCATGTTGCAGTTCAGTTCAGTTCAGTTGCACAGGACAGTAAGTGGCGAACGAGCCAATCGAGCGTCCAGATTTTTTTTCGGTGGAAAGCTGCAGAGAAGCAACCACCACTGCCAAAGCGTTTATTCTTATTGTGATTTGGATATCCTCGACGATCGCGATGCCAAGGGATTATCCGGGTTGTATTTAGGAAGCACCACGTAATGAATGATGCTTGAAAGATAAGAATACATTTCTCCTCGCCAGTACGGTGAGAGGTCAGCTAAAGAAGAGTTGTATATTAAACAAACAGAACTTTAGCATTTACTTACTTACCAAACAACGATAAAAATGGTGAACAACCTAATCTTGCATAAAAATTAGGGGAAGAATTCAGGAAAAAGCTTACCCCAGATGCTGTCCAAACCCTGCTTGAAACTTGCGACAGAACTGCAGGATAGAAGTTCTTCTGGAAGCTGGTTCCAGAAATTTACCACCCTGAGGCTGAAAAATATTTTCCTGGAGTCTAGTCTACATCGCTCCTTAGCAAGTTTGAGTGAATGGCCCCGGGTGCCCAGCTCAGGACTTAAGGCAAAGAAGTCGGTCATGATGACGCCACTTAACCCCTTCAAGATCTTAAAGGTTTCAATTAAGTCACCTCTCAAACGACGGCGCGTAAGTGGAAAAAGATCTAGGGACTTCAGGCGTGCAGCGTAAGGTTTCCCTCGCTGACCCTCAATCATGCGAGTCGCGAGACGCTGTACGCTTTCCAGTTGAACGATATCCTACTTGTAGTAAGAGCACCACGCCTGGACACAATATTCTCAATGCGGACGAACTAATGCCTTGTGAAGGGGCAGGAATACATCGGGTCTTCTGCTGGATAACACGGATCTCAGCCGAAAGAGAACTTTGCGAGCACGTTGAGCTGCAGCGGCGCATTGGTCCTCCCATTTGAAGTCCGTCCTAACTAGTACTCCTAAATCCTTAACACGCTGTGTGGCGCTTACAGTGGGAGAATTGCCCGACACCTGAACTGAAATCTTATCAACCAGTGCTGACAAGTGTTGGCTCTTATTAAGGTTAAGTGGGAGGTCCCACTGGTGTGACCCGTTTATGACCCGTTCAAGGTCGTGCATCAATGTATCTTCAGTTCAGTCAGTTTCAGTCAGTTTGCACAGGACGATATGTGGCAGAGTCGCCAATCGAGCGTCCAGATTTCTTCCGGTGGTATGCTAAAAAGAGCGCCCACCACTTCAAACAAAATAGGTTCACAGATTTCTTCTGGTAGGATGGTTACCTGGAATGTAGAGCAAAAACTCCGATGAATTTCACATCATCCGCAAAAATGAAGCATGGGCACTTCAATGCAGAGGATAAGTCATCGATGAAAATCAGGAATAGATGAGGACCAAGTACCGAACCTTGGGGTACACCATTGATTACGTCTGTTTCATTCGACAGCGTAGATCCTACCCTAACTCGGAATGTCCTACCTGTTAGGAAGGCCTTTCCCCAAGCAAGTAGACTACCCCGAATGTCTTTTGCTGCTAGCTTATTCTCTAGAAGGTGGTGGTTTACGGAATCAAAAGCCTTGCTGAAGTCTAGGTAGAGGGCTTCGACAGGCTTCCCTTCATCCATCCTTTTACTGGCAGTATTGAGAAAACTAAGAAGGTTTGTCAGGCAGGATCAACCCTTAAGAAATCCATGCTGAGGTACACTCAGTAGAGAATGCCGAAAAAGATGCTGACAGATTTTGTCACGCAGCAGTTTTCCATTACTTTCGAGACGATGTTAGTCAGGCTGACAGGTCTATAGTTACCAACAGTTGAGCTGCAACCACCCTTGTGTATTGACACGATTATAGCTTCCTTTCACTCACTAGGAACCACTCTCACGTTCAAGCATGAATTTAAGAGCTTTTATAAGGGTTCTGTAAGCACTGGGGCAAGATTCTTTATCATGATCGAGTGGATACCGTCTGGTCCCTCAGCTTTGTTGACGCGAACATGGATAAATGCTTCATCCACCTCGGATTCAATTCAATTCAATTCAATTTAAATGGTCTAAAAAGCATAAAAGCATGACAACAACGAATAATATAACAAGCAAAAATGGGATTAGATTGCTTACTGGGTAGTTCCATGAAGGACAACTCATCTAGTGCAGGAGCGTCAGGTAGTAGATTAAACGAGCTAGACGGAGCGATTAAAGAATTATCACGTCTCTGAACGCCACTGAAGAACCTATAGAAGGCACTCGCCTTAGACAGGTCGGTATCGGCTAATTTTCCGTCCTCCAGATTTAAATCTTCAATGTTTTCCCTGGTTTTTCCTTTAGATTGAGCGTAGCTTTAAAATCTTCTGAGATTATATTTAGCATCCCTAGCTAAGGATAACTCAAACTCCTGTTTGAGCAAACGCTGTATTTTAACACAAGCGTTCCGAGCGGTTTTGTATCGGACCCAAGAACCAGAAGTGAGAGATAGCTTATATTGCCGCCATAAACGATCTCGTTTACGGGTAGACCGACGAACTCGAGGAGTCCACCAGGGCGGTTTATGATGCTTTTTCACGACTTGCAGCGGAGCGTGCTTGTCTTGTAACTCCTTAAGATACTTACAAATTCTATCCCAGTTTTCACTTAAAATAAAATCGTTAGAGAACTGAAAGGAAGATTTTGAAGTCTATAGAAGAAAATCCCAGTGTCCGAGCCTAAAATTTCGTCTAGGGCGAGCAGTAGGTTTGTGAAACCGCAGTACCGCTTTTAAGCTTATCATTACGTGATCGCTTTTGCCGAGCGGTGGTAGGTATTTTAAAAATCAAACGGCTTCGGGCTGGGACGACAATACTAGGTCGAGAGTGGATGGAGTACATCCATTACGAAACCTCGTAGGATTACTCACATGCTGATGCAGCGCATGATCATGGAGCCATTCGAGAAACATTTCGGATTGCTTGGTGACTAATCCTACAGAGACGGCCCATTTTATGTCCGGGAGGTTAAAATCACTCAAGATGAGCGTCTCAATCAGCTGTGTAATCTCCTGCTAGGCTGCACTGGGTGTGACGTAGACACAAGCAATTGCAAGGGCTGACTTTTAGCAAGTCAGGATACTCGTAACAACTTGGACGTTTTCACTGGTTAGGGATATACCCGTTGCTGTATTGTGCAAGCCATACTCTAGGAGGAGTGCAACGCCACCGCCTCTCCTGTCGCCAGGTCTATCGCATCTAATGACGAGATACTGCTCGCTGATGTTTGTTGGCACATCGTCAAGCGCAGACAGCCATGTCTCAGACAGCGCTATAACCCGGGGCTGCAACTCAGCCACACGAAGAGAGAGGTCAGCCCACTTATTCCTTATGCTGCACACATTAGCGTACAGCACTGGGGCGCTGGTTTTGCGTGCTTCTGAAACTAACCCTGCTAGGCCCTTCGTTGAAGCACCCGAGGAAGGTGCACGTTTTTTGGCGTGCTACTTAAAGCAGGAGTATCTGGTTCAACAACCTCTTGCATGGATGTTACGGACCGTTGCCTGAGGATTGAGGCCGCCTCTATCGAAGAGCAACAACTAGAGAAATTTGCTTGGATCCTATCATCATTTTCGATAAGCGCGTCAACGTCGTTTAATCCGGACAGCCAGACTCGTAGCGATGAGCTTTTCGGTAAGATCATAACGGATTCACTAGCGCTACGGTTTGCATCAGGCTTACGGATAGCAGATGTCCGCCTTTTTGATAGCACGCTCAATTGAAGTCCTGGCTCTATTTACCACCTTAGGAGAGGTAGCTTGCTCAGAAGAACGTTGCAGCCAGCTAGATTTGTGCGCTATAGCGTTGTTTGCTGTAGTCTCAGAACTTATATTTGCTCTCATCACAGATGCATACGTTTGGGCGGCTGCAAAATCTGACGAGCTTCGAGACGTCACGCTATTCCTTGGCTTTTGGCAAGCGGCGTAAGTAGGATCTATTTGGCGATCAAGCCTTTGAACAGACTGGAAATGTTTCAGAAAGGCCAAAGCCTTTTTTAAATCTTAAACTATTTGGGGTCCGTTTTCCTGCTAACGGTTGCCAATCTAATCGAGCGTTTTGCCTTTGGATTGGGCAAGACTATGGTATCGCTTTTTGGCACTGCTTTATATTGCGTGCCAACCGTGATTCAAAGTCACGTTTTGCCTGTCGTTTTATTCTCACAGCCAATTTCGAGCCAATCCAGATTTCTTTCGGTGGTATGACACAGAAAATCGTACACCACTTCAAACAATATCTTCACAAAATTTGTTAGTATGAGAGTAATCTGGTATGCAATAGATAAACCCCCCTCACCAATATTTTAGAAGGGACAGTGGCGCGTTCCAAAGACAACATGAATATAACTCTAACGGATAAAAATCTGGAAATAAGGAAGGTCACATAGAGTCGAGTCCCTTCTTAAATCCCCTTTACCGAAGTAACAGAAAAAACCTCTTTGAGAAGACGATTCCGGAAATTAATTACCCATTCACTAAAGAAGTGATTACGAATATTAGACCTGACATGTCGCTTGGACAATTTTAATTGGTGATCCGTTTTCCTGTTAAATGTTGTCAATCAAATCACGCGTTTCGCCTTTGGATTGGGATTAACTATAGTAACGCTTTGGGCACTGCTTTATATTACGTGCAAACTGTGATTCAAATTCACGTTTTGCCTTGGGTTTTATTCCCACAGCGTTATTCCTGACAATTTTACACCTTGCCTAGGACCGTTGTGTCTGAAAATCTTTGTGGTGTTTAAAACACCCTTCGCAGCGCTAGTGTTTAGCATTGTGGCTTGTTGCGTCTCTTGACTTGCACCAACTGAGCAAACTTATATTGCAAAGTAGACAGACAGTGGTGTATAAGATGGCATATTTCGTCTATATCGTCAATTGGATATTGGGACAAGAGCTTTCTAGGCTCCTCTAAGGCAACATCTCAGTCTACACGATTAAAATTGCGCCTTAGGTTAGGAGGAGGTTTGTCATACCTAAGTACTAGTTGGAAACTGAACACAACGTGAACACTTTTTCATAGTGGAGTGAGATAACCTACCTGCCGAACTATTTCTTCGCCTTAAGAGATTATAAGATCCAGGATCAAAGGTGAGCAGCCCTGACGGAACCTTTTGGGCTCATTCACATGTTGACTAGAGGCGTGCATGTGAATCCATTCGATAAAGTCTTCTGTCATCATATCAGATGAACAACACTTGTTCGGCTAGGATATATGTGGTAGGTTAAAATCGCCAACTATATGAAACTCGGACCGAAGCGTGCTTTGCAAACTGAGATTGTTAAGCAAATTATGCAAGACCTGCAATCATGCTCATATAGATTGCTTGTAAGATTGCATGAGAAATGAGCTAATTTGGACGTTGTGCGTACTAAGCTTAACGCTCGATTCTGAAGTTCCAAGACCTAGCTTGAAAAAGAAAGCAACATCACCCCTGTTGATTGCACATGATTTATCATATATGACCCTAGAATAACTGCACAAATTGAGTCAGGAATATGATCAGTTGCATATAGACAGGTTTCGGTCAGTGCTGTTACATGCGGTCTTAACACGAATGAAAAGTTCAGACCAATTATGTGGTTATAACTTAGACCCACGCAGTCTCGCGATACATTCATCGCTATCCACTACAACGTTTTCGCTTCAGAAGCTTCATCAGGTGACCATCGCTTAGGATATTCAACGAATACATGGTTTGTCGGGAACTACGTCAACTAAACTAAAAGAAGTCCCCAGTCGCAGACAAAATTTCCCCCGCCATACTTTGCAGGTGTCGCGTTGCTTTGACTGCTCCTCTCACTCGCATATTTTTAATCTCAGCTTAAATAAAGGAAAAATACCACCGCAATGGAAAGCAGGGATGATAACTCCTATTTATAAAGGCGGTAGCCGTTCAGACAGCGAACTATAGACCGGTAACTTTTCATCCGGTGATCTCTAAATAAATGGAACGCATTGTGACTGCGCGCATAAGAGAAAATTTTGAAAACCAAAATATTTTGACCGCAGCACAACACGGTTTTCGAAGAAATCGATGTCATCCTGATTATTGTTGAGCTTAATGCTTTTTCTCCCATAATAATTTTTGAGTTCTGAGCGTAAACGAATTGATTGCTCATGCCTTAACATCCCAGTAAGATTCGTTTTACCATCTCCCGAAATCTATATCATTTTCGGAGATATTTGAGTAGGAAAAAGTCGAGTTTCTTTCGACGCTTTTTAAAACAGAACGATTTCATCACGAGAACCATCATTATAGCATAGCGTTGCAATCATTCATTCAGATGTATTCATGTTGAACGCCAAATTGTTAAGAACTTGTGCGCCGCTTCTCTTCCTGATCAGCAAATAGTTAATATAACACCAGATGGAAAAATCTAATCCACTGTTGTACATCTTTTAGACTATTTCAGACAGTATATCAGCCACGAGTTGCTGTGGATTGTTCAAATGACAATCAATAATACGGTTATTTATATTCTCATTGTTAAACTTATATACATCAATATATACCGCGTAATTCGAATACTGAACATCCTTTATTCTCACTTGCATTCGTTCGTTGGTAGTTTCATTCTTTTCAGTTAAATACAATTTATTGAAATTACCGTCGTAATCAGTTATACCATTTCCATAAAATTTCGGAGCTCACAGTATTCTGGAAACCCCAAATAAACAGAACATTATCTGGAATTGTTTAAGTTTGGGGTTTTAACAACGGTGAAATGCTTGATTCAATTATTACTGAGAGTTTTATTACTTCAACAGGGTAAGATGCTTATGTTCTGTTGAAAAATTTATCATCTGCAATTCCACCTGCTAAGAAAAATTTCAATGAATTGTAATCAATTTTACTAGCTCATGTGGCACAAAAAGATTCGAAATTGGTGAATATGGTCGCAACGATAATAAACCAAATTATTCGTCAATTTAATATGGAATTACAAACACAAGCTTCACGTTGTGCTTTCGAAGATAAATAAGGAAAACATTTAAGAGAACGCCTAATTGCTGGTGTCAATGAACACGATTTATATAGTCAGTTGTTGATGGTGAATAATCTAAATTTCGAAAATGTTAAAAGAATATGTAAACATTATGAAAATGTTGCATAAGATACCAATCGTCAAAGTAATGCTGACACTTAATATGTTTTGTTTGGAAACTGTAAACCTAAAAGACGGCTAAGCAACCAAAAAAGCGGCCTAGTAATTCATACAAGATAGAAAACGCAGGCTCAGCAAAAGTAATTGAATATTTGACAATCAATGAGAGCAGTTCATTGGTAACGTTTCGCTTTGGACGCAGAAGCTTCGTCAGACCAAGGGTGTCAGTACGAACAGAAATAAAGCTCAAAATTTATTCACCTGACCAACCCTAAGCTGGTTGAGAACTGCAAAGCCCATGGTGGGATCTGCACTCGTTGAGATAGTCAGGTGCGATCAATATTAACGGACGCAACACTACCGCTACTTACCGTATAATCCCTCAATTGTTTGGTCTTCGCAGGTGTGAATGACATCTGCTGATCGATTTGCTCCATTGAGTACTCGGTGCGTACACCAGGGGTCACGCACGTAAATATTTATCAGCTGCAGTACCGGACGCCAGATTGTGGAGATATCAGCTCCATCCAGCTTATTGACTGCATTCATACCAGCCCTTGTTATCTCGAACGCCTCAGCGTGAAGTCGTTCAATGTATGGTTTTATTCCCCGCCTTATCACTTTCACGTTATGAAGATCAACGCTGTGACCTGTGCCCAGCACGTGTTCAGCTAGTGCTGAATCTATTATCAGTGATTGATATTGACTGGAAATGCGTGTCTGCATACTGATTCGGTCTGCAGATGTCGTTCACACCCACCAAGTCCAAAACAATTGAGGGATTATATGGCAAGTAGGGGTGGTGTTGAGCCCGTTGATATTAATAACGCCTGTCTATCTTAACGAGTGCAGAACCCACCATGTGCTGTGCAGTTCGTAACCAGCTTAGAATTGGTCAGGTGAATGATATTTAGGCTTTATCTCTGTTCGTACTGACACCCTTGGTCTGACGAAGCTTCTGAGTCAGAAGCGAAACGTTACAAATAAACTGCTCTCACCCAGAAGTTAGGAAAATTCTCAGCTTCTTGCAAGTTACATTTTCGTTTTACTTGTCGATCTCGTAGTACTAAATGATATAAAGGTGGTAAACTTGGACATATTCAGTCAGTTTGACGAAATTCCAAGTCATGTTTTGTGTATAACAATTATACAGAACTCTCCAAAAAAGAAAATCAAATCACCTGATTACCTTTATCAGACTTACAATATACTGTTTCCCATTCGCAAATGTATTTTTAGTCGTTATATTTAGGAAGAATTTATTCATGATACACGAAGTGCGAAATCATCAATTTCATTGAAACTTTTGAAAAAGTTTGCCCCTGATGCTCTGACATTTCGATTCACGTCAGTACAGAACATTCTGTACCTGTCAGTGCAGTTTTTCTATTGCAGTCAGTGATGCCACTGTAAAACCATTTGAATGTTTATTCATTGTAATGAAATCTGGTCCATATATCTTGGATTTAAAATAGCTGAAATATCTCAATATGGATTTTTCCTTTTTGTTTACAAGTTCATCATCAAAATATGATTCTCATGCAATAAAAGATCCTATTCGTAAGTATACATTGCTTTCAGTTGGTATGAAAATATAACTTATTCATTTAGAAAAACTGGTGATCCTATATTTTTGAAACGTCTTCGAATTGCATATCGTTTGAGGGAAGCTGTTCGAAAAGTAATTAATTTTTTGTGAACGTGGTATACTTGTTCCCGTTGAAGCCTCAGATGGTTCACACCAATTGTTACGCCTCTGAAACGTGGATGTTAAACGCCTCGTTATCGAGAATACTGTATGACACTGAAGCCTCAATTGACGAAACGACGTTGTACAACTAAGGAGACTGAAGCTAACTTATTATGTTTACACGGTTCATGTGTTTTCTCAAAAATCGATCTACAGGATGACTATTCACAGATAACGCTTGATGGGGCAACAAATAGAGCTATATCCATTAACACAATTTGGATTATATCGTTGTAAGTTTTTTGTTTGGATTATCTGTTTCACCAGCTGTATTTCTAGATGTGATGAACAACATTTTTGATGTGTGTAGAACTCGATCAAGACGACTTTATAATTCATGCACCCGAGAATTGTGATCATGATCAACGTTTGTTATCTCTACTCTCTTGTTTTAAACATTATAACGTGAAATTAAATCCGAATAATGCATCATTTCGTTTGCTGAAATTAATTGTCTTGGATACCTTGTATCTTCTAATGGACTCCGTTTAAACCAGAATCGTCTTAAACCACTTGTGGAGATGAAATCGCCAAGTTCTTTCAGTGAACTCTGATCGGTAATGGGATGTTACAATATTATCCTTATTTCATCATAAATATTGCCACAGTTACCAATTCATTGTTTACAATACTAAATACTACACCGTTCACCTGGACTGCTGAACATGAAAAGTCACTTCAGGACCTTTGATCCGTACTGCAATCAGATGCTAAACTTAAACTATTTACAACAAATGTGTGTTCTGTTCTAATCAGAGATGCTTCTTTCCATGGAATTGGTGGTGTTTTAGAGTAAAATGGTCATCCGGTATCAGGTATTTCGCGTCGACTGAGTAAAGTGTAAGAAAGTTATGCTCAAACTCATCGGGAAGTGCTAGCTGTTTATTGGGCTTTCATGCGCTTACACAAATAATCATTTGCTCATGAATTCACTATAATAACCAATCATGAAGCACTGAAATTTAATTTTAATCCGACGTTTTCATTGGCTAAATCTACCACAGAAATTGTTTAGAGATGAAGCAAAACTTTTGGTGCATATATTTACACAGATCACAGTGCAAAACAAATTTCGCATGTAGATTAATTATCCCGTAATGCTGTGACATATGAAAAGACTGGCAGCACAGGCTGTTTGTTGGTTCAACCGCTTTGTGTATCTGGTTCAGATTTGAGATTTGAAACGAAGAAATATTTTTGTCCCATAATGGCTGCCGTTAAACCAGGTTTGTCAGCCACATCCAAAAAATATCCAGCTTACTCTAAGCGCCGTGATGAATTATGTCTGACACCTAAAAGTCTGTTGTGTATAAATGATCGTGTTTTTATTCGCTTCGTAAGCAAATTCTTGATGATTTGCTTTGGGGACACTTCCGCATTCAATAGTTGGAATCGTTGACCAGACAATTATGCTGGTGGCCTGAAATCGATAATGATTCTGTAGAACTGCTGCTCCGTGTCATTCCTTTCAACACAAATTATTCCGTCAGCAATAAAATGGGCATTGACTTGTAAAGCCAGACAACGTATTCATATAGATAGTGTGGACCATTCCTAAAGAAATACTATGCTCTTGTTATCATTGATTATTATTCAAAATGGTTAAAAGTAGTTCTCACTACTAAAGCCAATTCTTATTTCACAATGCTTGCGTTATGACAGGTTTTCAGTCGTGTAGGTGAACCTATAGCCTTTATGAGTGATAATGGGAGCTATTTCTTTGCTTTACGTTTTATTCAGTGGCTACATTTACTTGGCTGCCGACATTTGTTTACTGCACACAGAAATCCACAATCGAATTGATTAGCCTAAAACTTTGTGTGTTTGCTAAAACGTGCTATTTCCTCTTGCTTCTCAAAAATATTTAATGAACTTGATCGTTTATTGACAATTTCTTGCTTCAATGTCGTGATCGTAAACATTCAACATTTGTAATTACACCATCCATGTTATCAAAATTTCGATCCTTCAGGTGTAATTTGCTGGAACATGGATTCGCCTAAGTATCATATTATCGTGGGAATGATTACCGTCCAAGTGCCGGTATCGGTTTGGACAAGATTGGAAAAACTATGATGAAAATACTTAATCTGGAAGCCGAATGGTGCAGAAGCGTCATGCATATCAAATCATTTATGAGGATTTTGGTCAGATGCGTTCTAATAGTGGTTGCGTTAGCAATCATAGCACAACACTTGTAGATTCTCCCTAGAATACTGAATCATTTGAACCTATCAGACGATCGAAAAACTGATGAACGAAGCAATTCGAGATTACAAGGACCCGAGGACAATTGTGAACATCGGTAGATGTGGTCATTGTCCAAATGACAATGAATAATACTGTTATTAATGTTCTCATTGTTAAACGTATAAACATCAACACATACTTCTTAATTCGAACACTGAACGTGGTTCATTCTCACTTTTATTCGTTGGATGGTAGTTTCATCCAATTCAATACAATACAATTCATTACAGTTTTCAGATTTTGCTGCCCTAATATCATTCGGAAATACATTTCACAAGTTATAAACTATTGTTAGGGGGACTAATACTTGTGTATGCGTAGTATATCCGCGTTTGAATATTCAGAGCATGAGCAGAGTTTCTTGTAATATCCACGAGAGGAAAACTCGCGCAGTTCGTCACGTTCAAGTACTAAAAATACTTGAAATGTTCACAGTTATTCTTAGTGTACACACTTAATTCTGAGCATTATGCAGTGAGTGTGTTGAATTCCTAAACATTTATTGATAATCTACGCCTTGAATTATTGCCGTTCACCTAGTCCGTTCATTTTGTCCGCCAGCCTTAATTCGCTAGATGAAAACACAGGTCAGAACACAATAGGTTATTGCCAGAGTAACAAGATAAAGGTAAAAAAACACGTATTATATTGAGGCACTTAACGTGATCGAACCTGATTGAGTAGGAATGACTCGTTGACGATTTTGCTTGACTGATAGATCATCGTGGCTTATAATTATTGGCTAAGAGCACCACATGGCTCTCAGCTTGGATTCTAAACCCAGCTTTCGCTCATCGATCGTCCGCTGTAACGCCTCCGCTTTGAAATTATTTGCCGCATGATTGTCTGCTTCAATCAACTTGCAAACGTCTTCGATCCTTCCATCAACGAGGTAACAAATTTGGTGTGACGGCGCTTTTTCTTCTTTCGATTATTTTCTCCGGGTTCGACTGGATGCAGTCCGAAAGTGACCATCGGAACATCAAGCGGATCTTTATCTCCATTTGATTTAGGTTGTTTACAAATAGTTTAGCGAAGTTGATTGGCGTGGCGAATTCACTTTCTGTTCAAACAGCCACCTCATACACCACCATCTTACAGCACATTCACTTGATGGTTCCGAATGCCCAGGGTGGCATATGCTGGCGGTAATCTCCAGTTAGAACAGCATCACCAGGTTTGAATTACTTTATTTAACGCCATGCTGGATTTCGATATGTTTTTCCATTGTTCCATTATGCTCCATGGGTCGCCGTACGTGTAGTCGTAGGAAATACAAAGGGTACGGATTCGACGACTGAAGAATGCATCTGACAGAGATAGTCATCCAGTTCTTCATTGATTAAGCGCTGCACGATAATTCAACAAAAATCTGTTCACAATATACTAGTTGGTCTCTTCCCCTTTTGCTTTTAAGATTGCCGGTTCGAATGCGTCAAAGAATCTTTCTGAATTTCCACTGGAATAAGAATGATATGAAAAAGATCTAATGTGGTCAATGCCGTTGTTCTTATAGAATAAGTTGAACATATTTGAGGTGAATTGTGTGCCATTATTGCTCACCCAAGTTTTTATACATCCGAATCTTTAAAAAATTTCCCACAGTCTTGCGATTGTGCTGGCGGCTGATGTATAGGTCATCAGTAGGATTTTAGGCAGAGTAACGACAACAATCAGGAAGGATAAGCCGCTGATAGGTCCGGCAAAATTGATGTTGACTCGTGAGTCTGAAGCGGGCTTTGCGCGAACGATCATTTAGACTAATGATTTTGATGCTAGAGAGCATTCTGAGCACGAAAAAATTAGGTTCTCAAACTCCTTATCCATTTCGGACCAATATGCGTAATTTCAAGCAATTGCTTTTATGCAATTAATTTCGGATGATTGATTTGGAACTGATAGTGCAAGTGATATCGTAGAGACTTCAGGTTGACAACCCAATCAGCAAGAATGAGGAATCCATTTACAACGAAGAAAGAATGATTCCTTTGCGCGAGTTGTTGCAGGTCTCCTTGTAGTCTGTTCTGCGGCCATAATGTACTTTGGAACTTCAGAAGACGTTGAATCGAGTTGTCCTGTGCGGTTGCTTCTTGAACCATCTCAGCAGTCACACGTATGACACGGAGAGCATCGTTTAAAACCAGGTTCACTTATGGTTCAAATGAGATGGACGCCACAATTGTGTCTTCCAGATCTTTCGTGTGCGTTCTAATGAGATGTGACTGTGCGTATGCTTGTCCAAGACTCGTGGTATAGACATA
This sequence comes from Atriophallophorus winterbourni, assembly GCA_013407085.1. Classification (NCBI taxonomy): domain Eukaryota; kingdom Metazoa; phylum Platyhelminthes; class Trematoda; order Plagiorchiida; family Microphallidae; genus Atriophallophorus; species Atriophallophorus winterbourni. The sequence goes on from JACCGJ010004860.1 coordinate 52,455, forward strand.
CTTGTGCTCCAAGTTATTGTTCTGAAGCATTGTTGACCAATGATGTAGACGAGTGACAGTATATACCAAAATTTTTATTTTGGAGACGAATATTACAAGAAGTGGCATGTAAACAATGTAAAACTTCGACCAAACTGCATTTTGTAAAACGTTTTGACGGCAAATTTTATGGAAATGAATTCCTTCTCGATTTCACGGTAGGTACGTTCTGCTGCAGTGGTTAAATGAGCAACATGAACTACGGATTTGTGAAATCCATCCAGGAAGACATGGGTTCTGACTGTTTAGATTCCATGGCTGGAATCATTAATGGCCACATGAATGTCCAGATTTGGATTGTAGCTAGTCAGTAGCAAGCCCGAATTGAGCATCGAGTTTACGTCCAGGAATGCTTCTATTCACTCAGGATTCCATGACCACTATTGATCCCTTTAAAGTTGTTTGTTCGACGAAGCTTGAGTGCGATGAATGAACGGCAAAAATGCACTATTGTAGCTAACTAACTCCAGGAATGAACGTAACGTGGAGAAGCTGAAACCGGTGGCATATATTGAATGGCTGAAACGTTGCTTGCATCTCGTCGACGACCAGTCTTGTCGATGAAAACGCTCAGACATTTGATTTGATCTATTAGAACGTGCATTTGGCTGCGCGAATCCTAAAGCCATTTTCGCGTATACGGATTAGCACGCGCTCCAGATTGGCAATCAGCTTTGTCTCGTCTAAACAAGTGAAGACACATTCATCCAGGTATGCAGTTGCATCCAGGATATTAGTCAGCATTGTGACCATTTTTGTTGAAAGATGGCTGGAGCAGATTTGACGCCAAATGGCTAACATGTGTACTGGTAAAGACATTTATGTGTGTTGATGACACTCTTCGGCAACTGGAACTTGCAGGTATGCATCAGACATATTGACCTTGGTCTGGTAATATAGATATAAATTCGACTATTGGCTTCCGACAAGGTTCTAGGTATAATTTAAGAAATCAAGACAACATAGTGAACTACCTAGATTCTGCACGAAAGTAAGGAGAAACTATTATCTGAATAGGTATGCTAAACTCTGGAATCTTCTTCCGAAAAACATACAACTCTGTGCCTCACTAAGTGATTTTAAATCACATCTAGATTCATACCTCACTTCGGAAAAATTAACGAAACTCCTTAACCTAGATATCTCACTAGATGAACTATATAATGATGTCATTTTCAGATACTAACAGTGAAATCCGTTTTACAACTTTCATAATGAAGTATTTGCCTTCCAGATTACCCTGTTTACATCAACGAGTACAAAACTGGCTTATAGACGATACCATACTGCCTCCCCGAATCTTCTACGAATACTCACGAGAAAGACGTTCGCCATTCGAAACAGACATATTTCAACAACAAAAATCACAACCGAAAATTTTGAAGATTCAGCCTTCTCGAGATCTCCCATATTTTTGATGGTCACGTCTGTCGAACTTCAAAATTCTTTGGGACATTTCCTCTTACTTCATTACATACAATAACAGCTCACATATCAAATTTATGTAAAAATGATTGATTACCGTTTACCTTCATTTTAACTAACGTAAAATTCCCCTGCAAACGTGACCTTGAAAATTTAATAACCATTGTACATATTTGGCTTTGTGTAAACAAACAATTTGTTAATTATTGATCATGCGTTGGAGATCTAAAAATAAATTATTTATTTATTTATTTAAATAGCATTCGCCGTTGAGCTTGTTGATGAGTTGCTCCGGTAGTTATAAAGGATATTTATAGGTATTCAGGGCAGAATTGAGTCCAGTGAAGAAATCGGCACACACTCGCAGAGACATTGGATTTATTCACAACCACAACATCAGCGGACAAAGATTACTAGTTAACGCGTTTCAGCACCCCGGATTGTTGTAGCCGTTCGAGTTCTGCTTCTACATTTGACAATGCGGCGTATGGCACCGGCGGCTTTGGACGATAAACTTGATTTTAATCGGCCTTCAGATGCAAAAATGCATTGTTTTCGTGCAGCACCCAAATTCGTCAAGGAAAATTGTCGTATGTTTCTGTCGTGTGAGTTCAATCGTTTTAGGTCAAGAGCTTCAAAAATACGAGAGCTCACAGTATGGTACATAGTTTTTAGCAAAACAACAAAATAGCTTCAGCTCATCAGTGCAATCGAAACTCAAATGTCGGTCATGTAGCGTAGTCCGCTGGGGGAGTTTTCGTTTAGCGTGAGCTCACCAATCAGCTTCATTTGAGATGCGGATGTACTCAGCTCCGCGTGCGTTGATGCGGTCAGCATTGGTTTGCGAAACCAGTTCCATGTGTTTCTGGAGAGAATTGTTATGACTGAAGCTGCATCCAGCTGCAGCTTTATTGGAATGTTGCTTATATAAACGGTGCAGAACGTCTGACTGGAAGCGAAATCGATTTGGAAATTTGCGAGAACGGAATTGGATCCATCGTTGCTGCGATTGGGCGGATACAATTTGGCACAAAATGTTTCACCTGTTCTCTGTTATTTTGATGAACTATATCAGTATTCTTTTTGAACGCGTTTGTGGCACCTTGGACATACATGGCTCTTGAACTGGCTTAAATGCATATAATTCCATTTACCACATTTCCAGCAGGCAGAAGGCGGCTTGGAGCTCGATCTTCTGTAGATGTCTAACGGCTTCTTAATTGACCGACAGCGGAACGTTTGCATCACGTTGGTAAAAACTTTTGCTTCGATGTTCGATCACATTGGCGTCATGCTTCAGAGTCACCGAATTCTGACACCTAGTGGTGATGGATTAATATGTCATTTCTTGATCGATTTCCATTTTGTTCAGGATACGAAACCGAATATTAGATTTTCCAGGATATTTCAATCCACAGAGAAAGCGTGATAACAAACGAACTGATAATCGTTTATTGTGCGAAGCTTGAATCTTTCACATTAACGATTAACCATCTCAGAATAAGTGATGAAATAAACAGCATGCTTCATAAACAATTTGAAGCACTGATATCGAATATAGAACAAATACGACTGTTTCCCGAAAATTTGACCAAGTCATTTTATTTATTCATACCCTAATCCGGTGGTGTTGTAAAGTATTAACTTTTTTTAACAATAAATCCTTGGATCTTTCATCAAAGGTGAACTCACGAGGGTTCTTTTGCAGGATGACATTTGAATATGGTTCGTGTTCCGCAGATCCTAGCTTCCGTAGCAGCAGTCGAACTTTTGAAGTATCGTTAGTTTCAGTTAAATGAACCCTAAACTTGTCTTCATACTTCCGGAATAATGACTAAAATTGTACACCAACATTCGGGTCAAATTGAAAATCCAGGATTGTATGGGCAATTGATACAAACAGCGATAGTGACTTGCCTGCGACACTCGATGCGGTAGACTGAATGACAAACTTTTGCGTCAGCGATTCAATTAGATTCTGCTAAGATTGTTCGAATTGTTTTTGCAGTTGCTGCAACAAGGTCTGCTTTTCTTCAAACGAACTTGTCTTCTTGAGTACACCCGATCGCCAATGTTGATTTCTTGATAAGTTATTGATGAACTATGCCTTGAATTATTGCCTGTCACCTAGTGCCGTCATTTTATCAGCTAGCCTGACCGTTTAGGAATATCTCGTTGACGATGTGAATTGGCTAATAGATCTTCGTGGCGTATTCCGATCGGCTAAGAGCAAATGAAGTCATTTTCTTCTCTTCTTCTTCTTCTTCTTCTTCTTCTTCTTCTTCTAATACAGCATTCGCTCATCGATCATCCGTTGTAACACAGGGCATTAAACTCTCTCCATTTAACGAATCAATTTTAATCCTTATATTCTTTTAACCACACACTTTTGCCTGAATTATATATCCGTGCGTTCTTTTTTGGTTTTTCTGATATGCTGTGACAGATTTTTACAACCTTTTAGCCAGGAACACCGCCCACAATCACATGCACGTACCTAATCATAACCAAGAAGCATGCAGCATATTGGTTCAAAGGTCCATGAAAAATGCAAACAAAGAATAAGATAACGGTGTCTGGATATGCTACAGTTTAAAAATAAATTAAAATAATGATTAATTTTAAGATATCTGAAGCATATAAAGCATGATCAATAATCAACAAATTGTTTGTACAAACATACAGAATTTAATAATTTTTCAAGGTCAATTGTGCAGCGGAAAAGCTGCTCGTTCGTTGATGCTACTCGATGACTATATGTTTCCATCGTCTGCCATACTTGAGTGTGTCTCGCACGAAATTGTTTGATATTAAAGCGACTAATTGAAACATAGGGATTGTATGTTGCGTGTTAGCTGAGCTGGCATTATAGCTGCGGGACGTTTCGTCATCAAACTAGATGAATTCGTCAGCTGAGCTCCTTGCGAAGTGTTCGTAACCGTCGTGTTTTCTGATTTTTATACGCTGACCGTTCTGTTTCTTTCCTCGTCATTGGTTGTTCTCAAGGTCACACTGCCTAATCTTCCATCACTCATTGGCACATGCATGTCGTCCACTTGAACATTTTGATTCAATGACCAGATTGAGGAGTGCCACGCTTCAGAGCAGTCCGGTATGTGGCGCGTGTGTCCCCTTGCAATGACTCTGGATCCATTGAAGTTGAAGGGATATCCATCTTGGTCAACGTGAATTGATAGTAACGATTTGTAATTGTGCCTCCTTACCGCTGATTCAGTTCATTCAGTCTGGTACCCAGTCATCATCCAGTTTGAACTACGTTATGCATCTCACAATCCGCGCATGGGATTTTACAAAGGTTTCTTTTCAGGACATTGAAAAGTTATCTTTCTTCCTCTACCAGCGTTTCAGACGACTTTCAATGTCCGCATTAGGTAAAACGGCGTTCGTACGCAGCTACTTTTGTGGGCAATTGGATGCTTGCTTTTAAATATTAAAATTTTGTACGTGTATGTGTGCTTCCAATCGACAATAGTCTGGAAGGTACATGTGTCACTTCTAATATCAAGGACATCCAAGAACGGTAAGCACATGTTGATTTCAGTTTATTTCGTGAACTGTATTCCTGTGAAGACACAATTCAGTAGTCTATGAGTGTATTAGACTTGCGATTTTTTGATTATGACGAAGGTATCATCCACGTAGCGTACTCAAACTTTCTGTTCTATTAGAAGAATGGCACTGCGTTCCAATCTCAGCATTACTGCTTCCGCTATAAGTCCAGAGATAGGTGACCCTATTGGTGTTTTCTTTGATGTGCTGATACAATTTTATATTGAACTTGAATTGAGTGTGGAAACCAAGATCCAAGAGCATTATTAGTTCATCATGCGTGATTCGATTTCCGAAATACGTTGTTCTGTGTTCCATAAGCAGTGATGAAATTGTTTTCTCTTGCGAGTGTGAGGCCGATCGACGTAAATAGGGCAGTGACATCGATAGAGAACATCAGCTCATCGTCAGTAATCTTAACGTTTTGCAGTTTTTAAGAAATTCTTCCACCAATTGTACGGAAAAGTCCGAGCATCTGACAGGATATAGTGGTTTTCTCCGTAGTTCTTTCGACAATCTATACGTCCGTAACCGAAGACGTAAAAGGTTTGGCGAGCTACGGTATCTCTACCGTATGTCAAAAGCGCCTCCAAAGGAATGAGTCGAATCTTGAATAGCGCATGTATAAGAGTAACATATAACGCAAGTAGAACTTTCCGCTCCGTATTAATGCATCTCAAAGATAATACTCCTTTAGGTTGTGCCACGAACTGCATCTACCAAATCAACTGCAAGGGTTGCGCGGGTGTTTACATTGGGTCATCGTCTAGAGAACTCTGCACTAGGGTAAACGAACACAGGAAACGAGTGGGCAAGTGACCCCGCAATCCCAGGGAAAATCAATCACTGATTCGGGATTCGGCCCTAACTGAACACGTGCTAGACACTGGACACAGCGTAGATCTCGATAACGTGGAAGTGAAATCTTATAGGGAAAGACTTCACGCCGAGACTGTTGAAATAACAAAGGCTGGTGGCGAATGCGGTGAACAAGTTGGATGGGGCGGATATCTCAACAATCCGGCTTTCGGTTTTGCAGCGGATTAGGATTGACGAACATCACACCTAATACGCACATGATTACGTAAGCAGTTAATAAACAATTAGGGATGAACACAGCAATTAGAAGGTGTGATCAATTATCTTGATCTTCCTTGTCTAGCTTAGTAAACCCATGATTGGTCAAGAGAATGCCATTTATACCGGAACATTATTCGTAACGACACCCTTGGTCTGACGAAGCTTGTGTTCAGAAGCGAAACGTAATCAAAAACTTACTATAACCGATTCATTGCAAACTTTATTTTTCATGTAAAAATCACAGTTCTTTTGCTAATTTATTAGCGGAAGTCATGACAATGCCCGTTCAAAATGGCAATGATTGCGCGATTTCTAGGATGGTGAAGTAAGTTGCATTAATTCAAGGATTCAATGATATATGGTCAAAATGTTAATACTTCACAAATAACCGGATTACGGTATGAATGAAAATGTTAAAAATATAGTGTATAACTAGTAGAGTAGGTCAATTGCCCAGTCTTGCAAAACACCTACCACCATTCAATCTGGCGAAGAGATCTTCGGGAAGAGGTATTGGGTATTGATGATCTGCGAAGAATGCATTGAGACCAGTCGAATAATCCGCACAGACTCTCAGACTAACATTCAGTTTTCGAAAATCACAATTGTTGCTGTCAATGCTGAGTAGTTGACGGGCCTGATTAATCCAGCGGCTTGCAGTTCGTCATGTTCTTTATCAACGCTTTCCAAAAGAGCGTTAGGTACGTGGCGTTTGAGGCGAAATGTTGAATTTACTTTCGGTACCAAACTTAACTTTGCTGAAGTTGTGCGAAAATATCCATGGCCATCTTTGAAGACTTTCATAAATTTGAGTTGAATCTGCTTTACCCAGTCATCTGTCGATTGTTTTACAGCATTGCACACAGTGTTCAGTGAAAAATTAGGCGACTTCAAATTTTCAAGCCAATCCAGACCAATGAGATTCAAGTTCGGGTGTTTTGAAACATGACAAACACCTTGATTTTCTGTGTCTTTGAAGACAATACAGCAGGCTATCTGTTCTAAGAGATTTAACCTTCCTCCAGATGCGCTCCGAGCAAAATGACTAGTGCGATATATGTTTGGTTTGCGAACCCATTGCCAAGTGCCTTCCGATATTATATTATTATAGTCTGATGCAGTCTCAACTTGAAAAAGGGGTAAGCGTGCTATTTTGGTTCACAGTAAGTACCTTCGGTCGATTTTCAATCCTCGTCGCTAAAATGTTATGATAGATGTATCGTCGATGTTGCAGCAGAAACAGGATCACTCTCGTCAAGGTGTAGTAGCATGCTTTTCATGTGTTGCCTAATGTGGATGTCTCACCTCGCTCGTTCTTCGTTTATTATAGCTTTGTATTTCCTCAGTATTTTGTAGGCATCTGTGATCATCATGGATATACATTCGCTATTTTGTTTCAACAATAGTTTTATTTCACGTGGATGATTGAGGCGTTAGTCGCTTTCGTTGGCATTCTTGTAAAAGAGCTGATCGTTCGTTGACGCTGCTCGATGGCTGTGTCCCATCGTCCGGCATGCTTGTTTTTTGATGCTGCTCGATGGTGATATGGTTCTCATCGCCTGGCATACTTAAGCGTGCCTCGACCGAAATTGTTTGATATTGAAGCGAATAATCGCAGCTCTGGGATTGGATGATGTGTGTTCGCTAAGCTGGCACTGTTGAAGTAGGACGTTTCGTCATCGAGCTAGATGACATCGTCAGCTGAGCGTCTTGCGAAGTGTTCCTAGCCGTCATGTTTTCTGATTTTTTATACGCTGACCGTCCTTGATTGATCTCAAGGTTACACGACTTAATTTTCGGTTCCTCATTTTCACATACATGTGATTCAATTGAACATGTTGATTCAATGACCGCGTTGCGGAGTGCCACGCTTCGAGGAATTCCCGTGTGTGACGCGTGTGTCCCATTGCAATTAATGTGGTTCGATTCCAGTTGAAGTGGTGCCCTTCTTAGTCAACAGCAATTGCTAGTAACGATTTGTAATCCTGCATCTTTAACGCTGATTGGGATTCACTCAATCTGATACCCAGTCTTCGTCAAGTTTGTCCCACGTAATGCCTCTAACGATCCGCACATGGGAATTTGTAACCGTTTTGCTTCGGGACATTAAAAAATGTTATTTTCTTCCTCTACCAGCGTTTCAGACGAGATGCAGTGCGTTTGCGCTCGATTGAACAGCGTTCGCAAGCAGCTCTATTTGCGTGCAATCGGATGCTCGCATTTCAAGTTTATGATTTGGTCCGTATGTTCGTGCTTCCGATAGACACTTGTCATCCGGGATCCTGTGTCGCTTCTAGTTACGAGGACACCCAAGAACGGTAGTCACCTGTTGATTTCAGTTTCTTTCGTGAACCGTATTCCTGTTAAGATATAATTGAGGAGTCTATGAGCGTATTCGACTTGCGATTTCTTGATGACGATGGTGTCGTCCACGAAGCGTACCCAAACGTTCTGTTCTATTAAAGGAATGGCACTGCGTTCGAATCTCTGCATTAGTGTTTCCGCTATCAGTCGATAGATAGGTGACCTTATTGAAGTTCCTTTGATCTGCTCATACAATTTTCCATTGAATTTGAATTGGATGTAGATACAAAGATCGAAGTGTGTCATTAGTTCCTCAAGAATGCTTAGATTTCCGCCATAAGTTGTTTTGTGTTTTGTTAGCAGCCTTGAAATTGTTTTCTCGGCGACTTTAAGGTCGATCGAAGTAAATAGGGCGGTGATATCAAAGGAGACCATCAGCTCGTCGTCAGTAATCTTCACGTTTCGCAGTTTTTGAGAAATTCTTTCGTCAATTGTACGGAATAGTCCGAGCATCTGACGAGATATAGGAGTTTTCTCCGTAGTTCTTTCGACAATCTATACGTGGGTTCTCCGTGCAGTGAAACCTTTGGACCCAGCGGGATACCTTCTTTGTGCAACATTAGTAGACCGTAGAATTGCGCAATTGAGGAATCTTCCGGTTTTTCAATTCAATTCATTTCAATTTTAGTGGTGTAAAAAGCATATAGCTTTATAAAAAACCAAGGAGTAACTGAGTTAGAGGTCTGCATAGAGATTGTGCACAATGCTTGAGTATATTCAGGGTAATTTTATCACAACCAGGGGATTTTCTGGGATTCAACGATAGTAGAGTTCCCAGCACCTCTTCTTTGGTGATGGTTATTGTGTCCAATGGTAGAGGATGCGTTATTTCTGGATCCATTTGTATATCCACGCTTTCCTTTGGACAAAATACTGTAGAACAATAATTTGCTAAAGCATCCGCGGTGTCAGCTGCATTCATGGTCATTCCAAAGGCCTCCGCAAGGCCGCAACTCCTGGTTTCACTGAACACTGCTTGTTCACAATCTGGTAAAGGAGCATGGGATTCCGTTTCATTTTAGACATTATGACAGCTTGATACTGTATTTTGTCTTCAGCAATAATTTTGATGACCTGGTCTCCCATGTGGTACGGTGGTTAACTGGCGATGGTTTATACAAGCCTTATTTCGCAGTTTAATCCATTTCCGAGTGCGACTGCGGATTTTAAATTCGAATGCCTTTCCACACTGTTTTGGTACGAATGCTGAGTTTGAGTTGATTTCCCGGTTAAGCTTGGTCAAAATGCTACACAACTGTTATTTTCACTACTATGCCTTCAATTTGCAAATCGTTAATCAAATTTAGGGCGTTTGATAATTTAGATAGGCATACCTTTCTGATGATTTTTGTTGTATCGTTTGTTCGCTCTGCTCGACATAGGTAGTCAAAATTCAAGACCAAATGGTCGCTCGAACCTAGCGGACAATCGTATGTAATGCTTTCGACGGAGTCCTCTTCAGTTGTCAAGATAAGATTGAGCATTGAAGGCATATCTCTCCCTCTGTATCATGTATTGCTTTCAACCTGATTATACAAGGGAATTTCGTCAAACAGCTGCTGGAAGATGGCAGCAGTGGAGGTCTGAGAAATTTTGTTAGTCTTCAGCAAGTTAGGCAGATTAAAGTCTCCCATGATCACGATTCTGGTATGATATCTCGAGGCAATCAAGCGTTGCTTGTCGAGTAGATTCGTATTATACACTTCCGGGGCTGCTGGTGGACGATAAATTACGCCGATTGTGCAATCATCGCCTGTAGTCGTTGTCAACAAACACCATGGCGTGTCCTGAAGCACCAAGTCGGAATCCGTCAGTTCTTTGCACTTGAGTCTCTAATCATAATAGAGTGCCACACCTCTTCCACGTGACGCACGGTCTCGGCGGAGCAGTGAAATGCCAGCAATCTCTAACTCACAATCGTGGATTTCCGGGATCAGCCAAGTTTCGGTAATGGCAATTAGCTGAGGTCGTTAAGTCTCAAACCGAGCGACAAGTTCGGAAAATTTGATAATCAAGCATTTGGCATTGATATAGAGACATCCAAGAACAGTTTTGGTAAGCAAAGATGGATGGTGTCGTGTGATGGCATAGTCTGAGACAACCGTCATTGTCACGCCGACTCTGGAAGAGTCGGCACCGTTCTGTTTTTTTAAAGATATGTAGCATATCGGTCGTTTCAGGTTGAGAGGCGCAAATCGAGTCCTCTTTATAGCCAAAAAAGATTTCTCAATCTGGCTTCAGTCCACTCTCGGGAGTCATTTGGGTTGGCTTTGCGTTAGATTGCTGATTTTGTGTCCCAGCTGAAGATTTCTTTCTTGGTTCAGTTGATAGGGCTTCATCAATCCTGATAGCATTTAATGCAGAATGGGCTGCATATATATTTATATCAGTGTTTATGGGATCGCTAAGGATTAGACCTTTTGGGAATTTGTGTTTCCAGCATTTCAATTCGGAAAAATTTAGCACTGATGATCCGTGCCTTGAACTTCAATCTCTTGAGAGCAGTGTATATCTTGATTTCCAGTCGTTTCGTTTCATCTGCACTGACCTGTCGGTAGGTGATCGTAACGCGCAGCAGTTCTTCAACTTTGTCGATGTAATCAGCTTTATATATGACTATAGTCATCCGCCCTTTTTCTGCAGCTCAGTGTTTGGATGTTGTGTGTTCGCTAAGCTAGGATTGTAGAAATAGCACATTTCGTCATCGAGCTAAATGACATTGCCAGCTGAGCGTCGTGCGAAGTGTTCGTGGCCGTCATGTTTTCTGATTTTTTACGCTGACCGTTGTGTATCTTTCCTCGTCCTTGAATGATCTCAAGGTCACACGAATTAGTTTTCGGTTCCTCATTCAATTGAACATGCTGATTCAATGACCGCGTTGTGGAGTGCCACGCTTCGAGGTATTCCCGTGTGTGACGCTTGTGTCCCTATGCAAATAATGTGGTTCGATTCTAGTTGAAGTGGTGCCATTCTTAGTCAACAGCAATTGCTAGTAACGATTTGTAATCCTGCAGCTTCAACGCTGATTGGGATTCAATCAGTCTGATACCCAGTCTCCATCAAGTTTGTCCCACGTGATGCCTTCAACAATCCGCGCATGAGATTTTGTAACCGTTTTGCTTCAGGACCTTGGAAAGTTATCTTTCTTCCACTCCCAGCGTTTCGGACGAGTTGCAGTGCGGCTGCGCTCGGTTGAACAGCGTTCGTACTCAGCTTCATTTGCGTGCAATCGGATGCTTGCATTTAACGTTTAAGATTTGGTCCGTATGTTTTGTGCTTCCGATCGAAACTTGTCTTGCGGGATCCTGTGTCGCTTTTGGTTACGGGAACATCCAAGAATTTTTGGCACCTGTTGATTTCAGTTTTCTTTCGTGAACTGAATTTCTGTGAAGACACACTTGTGTAGTCTATGAGCGTATTCGACTTGCGATTCCTTGATTTGGACGAAGGTGTAATCCACGTAGCGTACCTAAACTTTCAGTTATATTGGAGAAATGGCAGTGCGTTCCAATCTCTGTAATACTGCTTCTTTTATCAGTCCAGAGATAAGTGACCCCATTGAAGTTCCTTTGATCTGATAATACAATTCTCCATTGAACTTATATTGGGTGTGGAGACAGATCCAATAGCTTCATTAGTTTCTCATTAGTGATTCGATTTCGGCTATACTTCGTTCTGTGTTCCGTTAGCAGCGATGAAATTGTGCTTTGCGAGAGTAAGGTCGTAAATAGGGCGGTGACATCAACGGAAGCCATCCGCTCGTCGTCAGTAATATTCACGTTTTGCAGTTCTTTGAGACATTCTTCTGCCGATTGTACGGAATGGTCCGAACATCTGACGAAATATGGGAGTTTTCTTCGTAGTTCTTGCTACAATCTATACATGGGTGCTCCGGTTAGTGGAACAATTGGACGCAGCGGGATACCTCCTTTGTTCACCTATGGTAGACCGTAGAATCGCGCAATTGAGGAATCTTCCGGTTTCATTCGGAAATATTCAGCACTGTTGATCTGGGCCTTGAACTTCAGTCTCTTGAGAGCAGCGTTTATATTGTTTTCCAGTCGTTTCGTTTCATCTGCACTGACCTGTCGGTAGGTGATCGTGTCCCACAGACGTTCTTCTGCTTTCTCGATGTAATCACCTTCATCCATGACTCCCGTCATTCGCCCTTTGTCTGCGGGTAAAATGACTATTTTCTGGTCGATTTTAAGTTGTTTGATGGCTCTTCTTTCTTCTACGTTTCTCTGCAATGCAGGAATAATTTTTGCCGAAAATTTTCTCTTGTGTCCTGATCCTGATCTTGAAATTTGATTATATCTTCCAGACCCACTAACAATTCCCTTGTGTCGTCATCCCGATAATTAAAGTTTAGTACTTTCGCAATCACCCGCTTTTCGGTCGTTGTCAATTGCTTCGTTTAGAGATATCTCACCCAGGTCTTGGCGTAACTATCCCATTCATTAGGCGTAATTCTTTGCTATTTGAGGTCAAGTGTTCTTCGCTTCGTCATTTGTGCTCGGCTCGTTCTTATTTTAATTGCTTCCTCCAGGTCATATGCCACTTACTGCCCAATGTGGATGTCGCAACTCGCTCGTTCTTCATTTATTATAGCTTTATATTTCCTCAGCCTTTCGTGGCCATCTGTGATCATTATGGATATCCATTCGCGATTTTTTCCCAATAGTTTTATTGCACGCGGATCATCGTGGGGTGGACGAGGTTGTAAGCATTTCGGCGTTAGTCGGTTTCGTTGGCATTCGTGTAGAAAGAAAAGCTGCTCGTTTCTTGATGTTGCTCGATGGCTATATGGTTTCCATTGCCTGGCATACTTGAGCGTGTCTCGCCCGAAATTGTTTGATATTTAAGCGAACAATCGTAGCTCAGGGATAGGAATGCTGTGTGTTCGCTGAGCTGGCATTGTAGCAGTAGGACTTTTCGTCATCGAGCTAGATGACATCTTCAGTTTATCTTCTTGCGAAGTGTTCATAACCGTCGTGGTTACTGATTTTTATGCTGACCGTTCTGTTTCTCTTCTTGGATGTTCTCAAGGTCACACGGCTTAATGATAGATTCCTCAATGGCACATACATGTCGTCCAATTGAACATGTTGATTCAATGACAGCGTTGTGGAGTCTCACGCTTCGAGGCTTTACTGTATGTAACGCGTGCGTCATCTTGCATTAAATCTGGTTCCATTCCAGTTGAAGTGATGTCCTTCAAGTTCAACGTGAATTGATATTAACGATTTGTAATCGTGCCTCCTTACCGCTGATTGGTGTTCACACAGTCTGGTACCCAGTCTCCTTCCAGTTTTCCCCGTAATGCATCATAATCCGCGCATGAGATTTTGTAACCGTTTTGCTTCAGGACCTTGGAAAGTTATCTTTCTTCCACTCCCAGCGTTTCGGACGAGTTGCAGTGCGGCTGCGCTCGGTTGAACAGCGTTCGTACTCAGCTTCATTTGCGTGCAATCGGATGCTTGCATTTAACGTTTAAGATTTGGTCCGTATGTTTTGTGCTTCCGATCGAAACTTGTCTTGCGGGATCCTGTGTCGCTTTTGGTTACAAGAACATCCAAGAACTTTTGGCACCTGTTGATTTCAGTTTCTTTCGTGAACTGAATTTCTGTGAAGACACACTTGTGTAGTCTATGAGCGTATTCGACTTGCGATTCCTTGATTTGGACGAAGGTGTAATCCACGTAGCGTACCCAAACTTTAAGTTATATTGGAGGAATGGCACTGCGTTCCAATCTCTGTAATACTGCTTCCTTTATCAGTCCAGAGATAGGTGTCCCGATTGAAGTTCCTTTGATCCGATAATACAATTCCCCATTGAACTTATATTGGGTGTGGAGACAAAGCTCCAAGAGATTCATTAGATTCGCATGAGTGATTCGATTTCGGCAATACGTTGTTCCGTTAGCAGCGAAGAAATTGTTTGCTCGACAAGTGTAGGGTCGATCGACGTAAATAGGGCGAAGACATCAAAGGACGCCATCCGCTCGTCGTCGGTAAATGTTACGTCTTGCAGTTCTTTTAGAAATTCTTCTGTCGATTGTACGGAATGGTCCGAGCATCTAACGAGTTATAAGAGTTTTCTTCGTAGATCTTTCGACAATCTCTACGTGGGTGCTCCGGGCAGTGAAACAATTGGACGCAGCGGGATATCTTTTTTGTGCACCATTGGTAGACCGTAGAATCGCACAATTGAGGAATCTGCCGGTTTCATTCAGAAATATTCAGCACTTGTGATCTGGGCCTTGAACTTGGGTCTTATGAGAGCAGCGATAATATTGTTTGCCGAGCGTTTCGTTTTATCTGCACTGACTTGTCGGTAGGTGATCGTGTCCCGCAGCAGCTCTTCAGTTTTCTCGATGTAATGAGCTTTATCCATGACTATCGTCATTCGACCTTTTCCTGTAGCTCATTGTTTGGATGTTGTGTGTTCGCTAAGCTGACATTGCAGAAGTAGGACATTTCGTCATCGAGCTAAATATCATCGTCAGCTGAGCGTCTTGCGAAGTGTTCGTAGCCGTCATATTTTCCGATTTGTATACTCTGATCGTTCTGTTACTTTCCTCGTTCTTGATTGATCTCATGTTCACACGAATAATTTTTGGTTCCTCATTTGCACATGCATTTCATTTAAATGAAAATGTTGAATACATGACCGCGTTATGGTGTGACACGCTTCGAGGAATTCCCGTG